>VDFB02221918.1:0-14166 GCA_007258455.2 Sequoia sempervirens | reverse complement strand
GTCACAGTGTCACTATACATTAAGTTGAATAAAAATTTGATTGTTGTAGCAATTCGTTCTATTTTGTTGTTTGTTTTTATTGTCTCTCCCTTTCTAGCATAAAACACTACTATGTATGGATTGATAGTCTGTTTCAAGTTGAACACTACTCTGTATTTATTTTTGTGAAAAAAGAATTGCTTGATTTAGTGTGAAAATTTTGAACAAAATAAATCAAATGCTTTCCATAGGTGAGTTTGATATTTTTTATTTGATTCAGGATGAGAAGCTTACCTGTGCTTGATGTATCTCTAAAGATGTAGCTGATTCAAGTATCTGGGGACGACTTCCTCCCGTTGAAGTTAAAAATTAATTATCCCCTCTGGTAGTCAAAAGAGGCCTTAATGAACTATCTCTTTTCTAACAACTAACCAAACAAACAAACAAACTGTGACGAGAATTTTTTGAGAATTTGGTTTTGGTTTTGGCTTGGCTGATTTGTTTGTTTGTTTTTCATCCCGTATCAAGAACCATTTTTAGAATCCATTATCCTTCATTCCAATCTTTTTTCCCCCATTTTAGAAAGTTTCCCCACCTTTTACCTCCAAGAATCATTTGGGCCAATCTGTGCACCATTATAGCAATGCTAAGTTGGTATTTTTAATATTGAAAATGTTACCTTGATTTGTATAATCAATGGTATTTTTGAAATATTTAATATATATGAAATTTAGTCAACATATTTCATCAATTAAATGACATTTTTTTAAATATGTTGAGTTACAAGGAGCTATAATTGCTCCAAAGAAAAGCAAAGGACCAAAAATATTATGAAGGCCTCTTGAAATAGACATTACAAGGATGTGCAAAAATTTACATCACGAAGTTTAGATCTACAATACATTTGATAACATTGCATCCATTTTTTGTCAATATAAAGACTAGTATCCACTTGTTATTTAGAAGATAACTAACTAGTTAGATATCTTATATACATCTATCTAAAATACATTGAGAGATATCAGCCTCGAGGCGCCTATCTATTCTCAATAACAATTTAAAATAGGTGCCTTGAGACTGATATCTCTCAACATATTTTAGATAGATGTATATAAGATATCTAAGCTAGTTGTACATCAATCATTTGTTCACATCGTTGTCTCATATAGTTCCAAGCATATTCTCTACTTTGTTCTCTTTGTTGCTCTTCAGTTGTAAAACTCCTTACTTCCTCTCTTTGTGCATTAGCCATTTGTTCACATCGTTGTCTCATATAATTTTGAGCATATTCTCTTTGATGCTCTCTTTGTTGCTCTTCATTTTGAAAAATTGTCCTTGGATGACGAGGCATCCTACAAATTTTAATAAAAATTATTAAATCTATAAAATTGTTAAGAATTTGTAAAGACACTTAATGATGTACACGGTCAGTCTAAAACTAATTTAAATCACAATTATCCTAAGAGAGAATGACAAAAAGTCTTTGAGAGTCTCTTTATTAAACAATTCAAAATATAAATTAATTGAAAAATATATTAACTTTTGAATCCAAATGAGAGTTGAACCCACAACCTTTCAATTATAAACAAAACACACCAATCCATTGCACTACATGTTTATTTTGATTTTTTTATGATTACAATTTTGTTAATTAATAACTTTTTCAATAAAATTAGTAATAAATAAATTAATTAAAAAATATATTAATTTTTAAATTCACAACAAGAGTTGAACCCATAACCTTTCAATTACAAATCAAACCTATTAATCCATTGCACTATTTGCTTGTTTTTGTATGTGATATGAATTGTACGTTATATATGAATTATATAATTATTATGTTATATATTAAACTATTGTGTTATATCATAGTGAACATTATCACATAATAGATATTTTATTAAAAAATTATTTACTTACTTATAATAAAACAAATATTATAATGTAAGCATTAAAAACATTTTAATGAAATTAACTTTTTACCCTAATAGAATAAAACTAAAACAAATTAATAATACATTTTAATTTTATATTAAATTACTTTCTTATTTGTAATTGAAAACATTATAATAGAATTTCCTTTACCCTAAAAAGCATTACAATATAATTACCTTTTACTCCCAAAAATAAATCTAAAAGTATTATAATGCATAAAAAATATTTTCACACTGCGTGGATTGAAACACTACAGCCGTAATAAGGCATTTATTTGCACCACTTTTGTATGTATTTATTTGCACTATTCACCTCTGTGAATAATTTGTTTTTTATTCACACTATAAGTCAAGCTCTCTAATAATAATTTGCTTTTAATCAACACATTCATTTACATTATTTTTTACTTCTATTACTTACTATTTATATTAGTTTGAAAAGTTATGACCTAAGAGATAATATTTAATAAAACGCTTTAGTTGTTGGCTTTTAATTTTAATAAGTGTTTAGTTAATAATGTTAAAAATATAAATGATTTAATTAAAATATATTTCTATTTGAAAAAATATTTTTAATCCAATGCAAATAACACATAAAAATTAATAATAAGTAAATGTTTGACTTAAATATTGGATGATCATTTAAATTATTAGTTATGAACTATAGCCATAAAGCCTCTTCCTTAACAAGTTATTAATAACTTTGATTTAAACAAATGAGATTTCATATTTATTTTCTATTTCACAAATATTTGAATAACTCTAAAGTAAATATGCAAAATATTTAACAAAACAAATATCTAAAATTATTTTTTTGAAATGTAATTGGCTCAAAACTTTTGAGCGATAAGGACGATTTTTCGGGCTCCATTATCACAATTGCAATTTTCTCGGCTCCATTATCATAGTTTCAAAATAGTTCCTTTTACTCTTTTAAGTAAATATAATTTCACTAGTCAGTCTTATTCTCATGGTTTAAGTGGGTAATGGAGCTCTGCAACGGTCATGGCGGAAAACAACGGTCGGAAAAGTTTTGGCATGGGGGCAGAGGACGTGAGGGACCCAGCGTGAACAGATCTGGGAATCTCGATCATGTCTGGAGGAAAGAACGCTGGGCCCGACCACAGAATATTGCATCGAATGGTCACTTTTCTGAGGGAATGGGTCACGGGCATTTCCAGAACAAAGGTGTTAGATTTGCACGAGGTAGGAACAAGAACGGGCAGTATAGAAACAAAGAATTTCGCAGACCTCGGCAACAGAAGGAAGCAAAAATGGGGCAGAATGATCTCACGCGACCGGGTAGACAAGATTCAAGAAAAAACCCTAAAGCAAGGAACGGGAAGGGAGGAATGGAATGGCAAAAAAAGTCTTCGGCCAAGGTATGGGAGGAAGATCGGGAAGAAAGATCAAAGGGCAAAAAGGGAATTCACGGCACATTCTTGCCCAAAGAAGCAAAAAGCGGAAGAAACAAAGTAGTCATCAGCTCCTCGAAATTGCAAGCAGAAGTTTTGAGGTTAGAACATTTAGGTTTGTTTGGGAAATGGTTTGGAAAGAATCTCAACTGGGAATATTTAGAGAAATGGTGGAAAGATCGCTGGGGCTCTGATTTGCAACTTAAAATGCTTCAAAACGAATTTTTCTTGGTAGTCTGCCCTACCAGAAATATTAGAGACCAAATAGTTAGAGGGGTCTAGGTTTTAGATGGATGTGGCTTCTATTTAAGGAAGTGGACAGTGGGTTTTGACCCATCGACCCATGTGCTGGAATTCCAGCAAGATTGGTACAGCTTACCAAACCTTCCTCAGGAATACTGGGCTCCTTCCATTCTTGAGGAGATAGGAAATCAACTGGGTACTTTTGTTTGTGCAGAAGAAAGGAAATTAGCAAAGAAGAATCAAACCTATGTGCGCATTTGTGTGGAAAATAATGCAGAAAGGACGATTTGGAGTGAGATTGAACTAATAACGGACTACGAGATTTGGGTTCAAAAGTTAGAACGGGATTCTTTAATGCACAACAATCTGGTGTGCACGCTGGGATGCAGAGTAAACAATGAAGAGGCAAGGAAATCTTGTTTGCTGGAGACCCCATCGGCGAATCTCAGAATGTCAGCCCGAATCATCTCCAAAACCCTAATATCGCCAAAGGGAGTGAGCGAACAGTCAATGACTGAGATTTTTTAGGCCTCCCCAAAAGCGAATGGTGACAATCCGATTCCTAAGGGGGGAGTTACATCAAAGGGGACTTTTAATCCATCTCTAATGGATGAAAGAGAAGGAAGTAAGGCGACCCAAGAAGAACAGAAGGAGAGGGAGATGCAGTTTGAGGAGTTAGAAGATAAAATTTATGAGACTCTAGAAATTATGGGGGATAGTTGTCTGAATGTGGAGTTAGACTCTTTGATAGAAGTTGGGAAAGAATTAGTGGAATTAGCGGAGGCGGCCAAATCAAAGTCAGGACCATTGGGGGATGGCCTCAACTTAGACGGGATAGAGGAAACTTGGGAGTCAGATGACCAAGTCATGTCAGAGTTGTTAAGCCCAATTAGGTAAAAAGCGGAAGTTGACAGAGGAATTGCAGGAGGCTAAATCTCGTTTAGGAATTCACAGAAGGGATATTTTCAAATTAACTCCGGACTGTGGGGATCAAAAAAAGCGGGGTAGAATCCCTAATCAAGAGAAGAGAAAACAGGATGGAGAAGCCAATGGTCAACAAAAAATCAACACTATGATAAAAGTAGGGAAGGTTGGTGCCCTTCCTGAACAGCAATGAAAATCTTAACATGGAATGTTAGGGGCGTACATGCCCCTAACAAATGGAACCTAATTAGGCGCCACATCGAAGTGAGTCAAGCAGAAATTTGCCTTCTTCAAGAAACAAAATTAGGCAAGGCAGCGCTGGAGAAATTTGGTAGGAAATTGAAGTCATGGAAATGGAAAGGCTCAGAAGCGGAAGCTGCTTCGGGAGGTTTGTTGATTATTTGGAAACCCCAGATTGTCTTATTAGAAGTCTTGAACTCGAGCCAACATTGGATGGTTTGTAAGGTAAGAAGCTTAATCTCGAACCTTCATTTCAATTTAATAAATGTGTATGGCCCCATGATGTGCGTTCAGAAAAGAATAGTATGGCAAGAATTGGATGGTGTTTTGCAAGACTTGCATCAAAATTTTAGTATATTAGGAGGGGACTTTAATGCTATTCTCAGAATGGAAGACAAGAAAGAGGGATTAGGTAAAGCTCTTCAGTCCCAAAAGGATTTCTGTAACTTTGTGGAGAGAAATTCTTTATTGGAAATCCCCATAAGCAATGGTACTTTCACATGGACGAATCGCAGGAAAGGGTTTGGTAGTATTGCGGAAAAACTAGATCATTTTTTCTTCAAGGAAATCTGAGTTCCTTTCCTTTTTCGTTAGAGAGCAAGATAAATTCTGGAACTGGCTCTGATCATTTCCCAGTTCAATTGCACATAGACGGGGAGAAGGGACCGATCAGATGTCCTTTCAAATTCGAAATGATGTGGTTTAAGGATTCTAGAGTGCTGGATTTACTTGAACAATGGTGGAAGGAATGCCCTACGGAGGGCTCAAGCTTATTCAATGTGACCACAGTTAAAATATCTGAAGCAGCGTTTAAAACAATGGAACAAAGTGAGCTTTAAGAACATTTTCGAAGAGAAAGCGCAAATAGAGGAAGAATTAGAATCCTTAGCAGACGAAATTATGAAATGTGGGATGAATGAAGCTTGTTACATGAAAGAAAAGGCATTAAACAGTAAGCTTAATGATATACTGGCCAAAGAAGAAATTTTTTTGGAGGCAAAAATCCAAAGAAGTCTGGTTAAAAACAGGGGATAGAAACTCGAAATTCTTTCATAATTCCACAAGAGCAAGAAGGGAATTCAACAGAATTTCTTGCTTGAAAGATGGGGATGGCAGATTGTTGGAATATTTGAAGGAAATCAAGGTCTCAGCGGTAAATTATTTTCAAAATCTGCTCAATGATTGGGAAGGAACAAATTGGCAAGTTCAGAATGCTTCCCTGCAATTCATACCGAAATTGGTTTCTCAAACCCAAATGAGAGCATTGAATGCAAAATTCTCCGAAGAGGAAGTGAAAGAGGCAATTTTTGGGATGCAGCCAGAAAAGGCCCCCGGACCGGATGGATTCCCGGCCGGTTTTTTTCAAAAATGTTGGCACTTTTTGGGAAAGGAAGTATGGGAAGCCATTGAAGACTCCAGGTTGAATAGAAGGGTTCTAAAGGAAGCGAACAACACTCTACTAGCTCTTATCCCAAAAAAAGAGAAACCAGACTACTGGGAAGACTTCCGCCCAATATCGCTGTGCAACACAATTTACAAAATACTGGCTAAAGCTGTAGCCAACAGATTGAAGAAAATTCTTCCCACAATTATATCTGAGGAACAAACAGGCTTTGTCCCAGGTCGCTCAATTCTAGATGGGGTGATCATTGCCCAAGAAGTTATACACTCAATTCAAAAACTGAATAAATCGGCCATGTTGAAATTAGACATCAAAAAAGCATATGATAGAGTGAACTAGAGATTCCTCTTTAAGGTAATGGAAGCTTTCGGTTTTCAGAAGGAATGGTTAGATTGGATCTTTGGTTGGGTGGCTAGCCCGCGCTATTCAATATTGGTAAATGGCTCCCCGGAAGGTTATTTCACAGCCTCAAGAGGGTTGAGACAGGGGGATCCCTTATCCCCATTCTTGTTCATAATAATGGCCGAAGCATTAGGGAGATCAATTGAAAATGCAAGGAGGTCCGGATGGATTCAAAGTCTACAAGTAACTAGTAGTCTACCCAACATCACACACTAGCAATTTGCGGATGATACAATGCTGTTTGGTGAAGCATTGGCAAAGGAGGCACAAAGGTACAAAAAATTGCTTGAAGATTATTCTAGGGCTTCAGGGCAAGAAGTAAGGCTAAATCAAAGATTTTTTTCTTCAACTCAAATTGTCCTAGTGAGGTTCAAATTTTGAGAATTCTAGGATTCAAAATGGGGCAATTGCCATGCAAATTTTTAGGACTCCCATTGGACAAAGGCATCAAAAGTAACAGTGCATGGAGTTCAATGGTGACTAGATGTAAAGATAAAATATCCTCATGGAAAAACAGATGGCTCTCTTGGGCAGGAAGATTAACTTTGTTGAAATCAGTAATCTCTGCCTTCCCAATATATATGATGTCTTGTCTTCAGTTATCCAGTGGAGTGAGCAAAGATCTAAATAAGGTAATGAAGGACTTCTTTTGGAAAGGCAGTTCAGAACAAAAGAAAATCCCCCTCATAAATTGGCAAAAGGTTTGTGAGAAGAGGGAGAATGATGGGACTGGTTTGAGAAACGTCTTAAGGCAAAACAAGGCTTTGGGGGCAAAACTTGCTTGGACTATCCATTCTAGACCTGATCTTAAATGGGTAAAGATTGTCAGAGCGAAATACTTGGAACTAGATCCGAATTATTTTCTTTCCGCAAAAACCCTTCCATCTAGGTCTCAGATTTGGAATTTTATCAAAAATTGCAGAGAACTAATAACAGATTTCCTTACCTGGGAGGTGAAGGATGGTAAGGAGGCTTTATTCTGGGAAGACTCGTGGGAAGGACACTCAGCATTAGCTAATATCCCAGAACTTTCAAGAATAAAGGAGAAGACTAGGCACATTTGGGGCTCGACAGTCAGGGATTATATAGATTTTGCGAAAATTACAGAGGGTGGTTATTTGAAGTGGAAATCGGTGAGATGCTTGAACTTGGGAGGTCAAGAAACTGATATATATGAGAGGGAATTGGCAAGTCGAAGGATATGGGCTAGAAAGGGGGAAGATAGAATACGATGGGATGCTGCACCAAATGGGGCTTATTCGGCCAAGATAGGTTACAACATGCTATCATCCTCATCTGAAACAAAATCAGAGTTGCCTCGAAACCTTTGTTGGAACAAGGTTTGCTTACCGAAAGTTGGGATTTTTACATGGGCGGCAGCTCAAGGCAGAATTCTCACAGGCGACAGGTTTATTAAACTGGGTTATCTGGCCCAACCAGATGTCCCCTATGTCAAGAAGCAGAGGAAACTGTGAACCACTTACTTTTGAACTGCAAATTTACTCATCAGATGTGGTGTTGGCTGTGCACAAAACTGAAGTGGACAACTGCATTCCCTAACACTTTGTTAGAATGTTTAAATTCTTGACCAAGCAACGAGCATAGCTCCATCTTTGGAGATTTATGGAAAATGAGCCCCTCAATTCTAATATGGGAAGTTTGGAAGGAAAGAAACAGACGTCTATTTCAGGATAAAGTGATGTCAATCCCAAGGCTTCAGTGCAAGATAGAGGCAAGCATTGTAAAACTTTTTAATTCACAGCTGATAGTGAAACAAAAGAAATCCAATTATTTTGCATGCCTACTTTTGTATTTTTGAGTTCAATTAGGTATATTGTTCTTTAAATTTGAATAACCAATCATAGAGTAAATTAATAATCAAGTCACCACAATGTGTGTGTATATATTTATATATATTACAAAAATAAGTATTTAAATCTATATTTATATATATTACAAAATAATAAGTAGTTAAATCTAGAATTCTATTTCTATGTGAAATGAAGTATTATTAGGGTAAGAATTATTAATCATATAAAAAAAATTAATCAATAAAATATTTTTAAAGCTTAGAATTAATTTTAAAATTAACCTAAATTTTAATTTTAAAAATTTATAAAGTATTTATTATCAGTTTCAAATATTTAAAACTTATCAACTTCAAATATTTTATATTTTTTAAAATTAGAATTTAGTTTAATTTTACAATATTAAAAAGTTTGTATGTAAAAATGAAAAAAATACAATATAAAGAATACTTTTAAATTTAAATTTTAGTCTTTGATTGTTGAATTATTTTTAAAGTACTTCTATTTAATATTTAATTCATTTATATTACATAATCATTATAATTTAATTAATTATGAATTTAATAATTAAATAATAAATATTCTATGAATTTTAGAAAATAGAATTTAGTTTAATTTTAAAATGAAATTTAAGTTTTGTAAATATTGTGTTGATTTGATTATTTATTTGCTTTATGATTGATTATTCAAATCTAAAGAACAACACAATTCAACTCAAAAATATAAAAATAAGTTAGTAATTATTTTCAAATAAGTTAGTAATTATTAAACTTATATATTTTTATATATATTAGTGTTGGGAAAGTAAATAGACTAATGAAATTATTTTTATTTTTTGATACACAAGGTAGTGTTTATATTGATTTTATAAAAAAATACAAGCATCTGCTAAGCAAGAATAAAAGGTCCGTCCTGGACTCAAAGCCAAACAAAAAACATTCCTAACCAGGGCAAATTTCAAGATTTTCACCTTACAGTCCCATTGCGAGTATTAATCAAGCCACTATAAAACTTTGATGCAAGAGATTTAGGGCAGAGGTCGAGCCTCATCTAGCAAATAACAAAATTTACATACTACGAATGCTTGAGTCCACCAGAATTTAACAAGTTAATAGCCAAAAAAATCCTAGAACAAACAACAACCAACACAAGCCGAGATTCACATGAAGCCGTTTAACTCTGCAAACCTTGTGAAACCATCCAGCCACTCCATCCCTTCCTCCGGCACCAGCTTCAGCTTTCACTTCAGGAAATCCACAACCACATCTGCAATCTTTCTGTGCCTTGACAATGCTGGCCCTTTAATGTCTAAGAGAAAGGGGAAGACTTTAACAGCTTCATCCGATTCCCATAGGAGAGCCAAGTCGGCAGGGCGCGGAATACCTTTGCCTATGAAGGCCACCTTTAGTGTCTTCTCAAGACCTCTGAGCAAGTCATCCCGAAATAGACGCACCATCATCTCCTTGGCCTTTGCCTTTGGGGTATCCAGGTCTAGAAGCACTGCAAGGAACCGAGAGGAGATTTGTGCATTATCTCTGGCAAATTCTTTCCTTTCCAAGTGTTCTTTGCCTAGGACCATTTTGATAGCAACTATTGACACTGGATCGTCCATGAGCAAAATTCGCTTTAACCTCTGGTCCGTAACTTCTGGAAAGGCTATCTGCCTCTCTGTGGCCACCAAAGAAACTGGTGTGTCGACCCCAAACTTTCCAGACCTTCTACCGAGATATGGATGATGAATTTTGACTTCGTCGTCCTAGCCATTTGCAAGTCTTTGACAGTCGTTCCCTGCAAAAAAACATAAGACAATACCAAAGTTTGAAGTCCATGCTTTAGAAATGACTTCATTAGTTCATTTAATACGCTCGAATGATGTTCAGTCTGGCCTTCACACATGAGTCTGGATAATGGCGAAGTGATCAAATCGTCCTTGCCATGAATAAATGCTACGACCTCCGTCCTTCCAACTTCATACCATTATCACTACGATTGACGTGAGTTGCCACTTGGCCCTTCAACTTACGTTTCTATGATTGCCGTGCCCAACATGTCACACTAACGGCGCTTTGAAAGCTATGCCAAGCATACCCCCTATCTTGCTCCAGAGTTTCCGCAAATTTCAAGAGCGTCAGACTTAACAAGAAACCAGCTCCTTCCTTCGGCTAATTTTAGAAAACTGAAAGTGACATGACCATGCCGCATCCGTGAGCTTCATGTCTGACCCATCCGCCACCTCATGTCCACCCTGGATTCCGAGTGTCCGAGTGAGGGGCGAGGGGGAGCCCACCCTACCACCTACTAGGAGTTACTCTAAATGACATTCTTTGAAACCGGGACCAACTACTCCCATATTAGACAGAAGATCTGCTTCAGTGTTTCCTTCCCTTAAAGTGTGATTTATCATTACTTGCTCAAAATTGCTTAGCTGCTCTATTGCTGCCTCCAAAAATACCCCTAATTTCTAATTGTGGATCTGCCTTGTCCTTAGAGCATTAATGACAATTGTTGAATCACCTTCGATAACCAGATTTTTGATTTCTAATTCCTTGCTGAGTTTAAGTCCAAGCAGAAGAGCTTGAAATTCTACTGCATTATTCGTTCCATCACTTAGATGTTTGTGCCACTTTCCAAAATGAGCTTCATGTAGGTTCTAATTATGCAACCTACATTGACGGGCCTGCATTCACTTTTGAGGCACTAATTAAAAATTTCTAATTCTAACCCTACCCCAACTCAGGGGATCCACTCTTTTTTGTGTTGTTCCACAATGGTCGTGATTTCTAGCAAGCCAAAGGAGGGATTTGATTCCCAAACCATTGTTTCATGATCCATGCATCCCATTTGGTAAATTTATTAATCTAGAATAAAAATGGAGCTAAGTGCTATGGCTATGGGTAAGTGGTAGGTTAGAATGTTAGGGTACAATAAGGGTATAATAATATTGATTACTTTTTAAGTCATGACCATGCTAGATGCCAATTTGGTTTAAAAGACCCCTTGTTGAAGCCCACAAGGCATTTATTTCTATATACCTTATATATTGTTCATGTTTTTTATCATTGTGTTTGACCTCATGAGAATGCTTCAGAGTAAAGTACACCTTGCAAATCCACCTACACTTGGAGAACCAAATGATTATCAAATTGGATATGTCCAAATCCTTTGATAAGTTGACTTGGCAACTTCTATACTGCATATGCCTCTTGTCAACTTCAACCAGGGGAGTACTAATTACATAATGAATTGTCTTCTTTTTTAATTCATTTAATCATCCCCCATAGGGTCTTCTTCACCAAGTAGGGGATTAAGTTAAAGAGACCCAATATCATGTATTTTTTCCATCAAAATGGCAGAGGCCCTTAGTACAAAACTTATACTAGCCAGTATGTTACAAAAACTTACATGACTTCTAATTCTAGCTGCACAAGCCAGTACATAAAATTTGTAGATGTTACCTGACTTACAAGATAGTTGAATTTCTAGAGGAGATGCAAATAAAGACAAATTTTCAATTTGTTTCAGTGCCTAGTATGGAGTATCCAAAATTTATTATTAATTCTGAATCTAATATTGACATATATCATTGAACTGAGATTGATACTACTGTTCTAATTCATTGGCGATAATTATTGGATATGTGTGTAAAATATAGAGATTTGTGTTTAACTTCAAAGAGTTATCTCTTGTGATTTATCAACAAATTATTATTTTTGTTCATGGGCTTCTTACACATGACAATATATTTATGCATTTCTTGCAGAGTCTATTCCAATTGATCATAACCAAAAACTTTCAATTTTGAAAAGAATATAACATAGAACCAAATAGCAGTGAAAATACCAAACAAAGATTGCCAAGGGTGTATCTCATTTAGCTTTCATTTAATCTCTCTCTTTATGTCTGCGATTTCTTGAATTTTTTCTTATCATCCAAATAAAATGTTGATGGATATGTAACACATTTAGTGCACTCATGTCCTAGTTCATCATATCTGGTAGAGAGTATGCCCATCTAGAGATCACCTTAGAATTTGGTTATGACTTATCTAGAGATAGTGATGTCGACAAAAATTCAAATAAGATAAGCAAATCTGGAAGCTAAGGGTATACACATCAATGTCTAAGTCAAACGATTAATACACTAGACAAATATCAATTCACACAGTGATGAGTCTACAGTACGTAATTGTGATTCTAGACAGTAGGCTTATAACTATACTATCCTATAAATGCATGAGTATTGTGTGGTCACCTTGAAAGGAATAAAATAATTTGAATCATCAATTTCTTGAATCATTATGGTTGAAGTATCTGATGTTTCCACCATAATATTGAGTAAAAAATGTTGCATGAAGAGCAAGTTCTTTAAGGGTAAAATATTTGCAATCCAAAGAGTAGCATCAAAATTTGAGCTACAAAGGATAATTTTAAATTTTATATGGTTATTTAAAATACTAAAAAGTTTTGCTTGAGAATTAGTTGTGCTAGACTTTTAGCTTACATTTTATTTTGAAGGTAAGGGACAACAACAATAATAGTTAAATGTCTCAAAAACAAATTTGTCAGACAAAATGGGTAGATCTGAATTTTCATTGATCACTTTTTACATACTTTACAAGAAATATCGTAATCTTTATTTTCAACTAAAAAGGATCTGAAAAAATACATATCTATAAATTTATAAGTATAGATGTTTAATTTGTAAATAAATACACATTTATTACGGATGGACTACATTTTCTCTTCTTAAAAAAGTGTTTGACATGTCAAAATATGGGCCATATTCTATTGAATAGCTCTAAAATTTGAAACATAGTAGACAATCTTTACTTAAAAGTATTAATTTAAAGTTTTAAATCATGTTTCCACAAAAAAATTATGTAGACCATAGCTACTCAAAATAGAAAGAATTTCCTACAGATTTTACTCATGAAGTAGATATTCTTGTTGCTATAGTAGGTGTGCAAAATTTGGTTCGTGGTGATTGACTAAAACCTAGTGCAATACTAATTGATCTTGTCTTAAATGCAGTAGAGGTATGGCACCTTCTAACTACCTTTTTCAAAAAAAGTTTTTAAGTAAAAGATGGTTAATATATAGCAAATTAAAACTATTGCTTCCACTTTTATAGGATCCTAGTGCTAAAAGAGAATACCAATCAGTCGGTCATGTTTCCTATGAAGAGGCTTCAAGAATAGCTTCAACAATTAATCCTCTACCTTGTGGTCTTGGTCCAATGACTATTGCAATGCTTATGTCCACTACACTACAATCAACAAAACGGGCATATGGATTCAATTGAGATTTCTAATGTTTGATCCAGGCCTTTTGCAATATTTACACTTCACATTATAAGTTTTATGAGGCTTATAAATGAGTTATCTATTACTAAATGGAATAAAAAGATCATTTTCTATCATAAGGAATTTTTTGGAGACATTAGGCACCTATAAGAGGACTTAGGACTATATGCTTTCATTTTCATTTATGCAGAAAACTATAACATTTAAGCAGGTTGGTTATACATGACTCTATGTACAATGAAAGTTCTAAAGATCTTTGCTTTTTTAAAGAGGATTTTTTTATCATATATGTTGAATGGTTAAGGAAATCTTTGAACTCATTGAATAATGTTGGCAACAAGTAAATTGCACTTTCTTCATGGCCTAAAAGCACAACCAAAGCATCTCAGAATTTTGAAATTCTTTTGTTATAAGGGTCATTTTCTAATGGAAGACAAAGTTGAATCTATTAATGATCAAATTCCTAAATTTAGGTGACAATTGCTTTATCCTGATTCCTAAAACACAACAAACACAA
>VDFB02221912.1:79436-153147 GCA_007258455.2 Sequoia sempervirens | reverse complement strand
TCTCTCTCTCTCAATGCTCTCCCTCCTACCACCTCTCCCTCAGCTAGGTCTCTCTCTCCCTCCTACTCCATCTCCCTCTCTTAGGCCTCTCTCTCTCTCAAACCTCTCCCTCATACCCCCTCTCCCTCCTACCCCCTCTCCCTCTCTTAGGTATCTCCCTCTCAGTCACTCCCTATGTCTCTCTCCCCTCTACCCTTAATTGTAAACCTTAAAATCTTCACCCTTAAATCCTCTACCCTCTACCCTTAGCCCTTCCCTCCTTTATCTATCTCTCACTCCCTTCCTCTCTCTCTCTCTCAAGTATCTACCTCTCTCAAGTATCTCTCTCTCTCACTCCCTCTAGCTCTCTCCCTAGTACCCTTAATCCTCCACCCTATAAATGTACCCTCTAAAGCTTAAAAAAACCAAATTTATCATAACACGAGCGTGTTATTAACTAGTAGATATATGTTCATTTAGGATTAAATAACGCACTCGCATTATCACTAAAAATGGTAAAAAATCACAATATACCCGTGATGTCGACCCACATTCTACATATTCTCCTAGTTTTGCGTGTGCTCTGACAAAAAGTAGCTTTTTGGTGATTGAGTGAAGTGTGCATGCATGATTTTGAGATTCCATCACCTTTGCATGAAATAGCAGAGTTTTCACGTTGAGAGGCATATAATATCAATTCAAGTTTGAATTATAGTGATAATTGATATGCAATTGAAATTTGGAGGGGAACAAGGTTTTGAAGAGGTAAGATTTTTGAGAAGTTTGAGCAAGGAAGAAGCAAAGGCTGCATAATTGGGTCGAACTCCTCTATTTGAAACATTTTTTTTAAGTATGTGAAATATTTGTACATTTTCTTTCATTCTATTATGGCTTGCTTTCATTTTTGTTTTTTTGCTTATTCCATGTTGATCAAATTGTTTGTTTGTGATGCAATATCAGATAGCCAAGCCACTCAACATCATTTCTTTAGGGAACTTCCTTTCCAAATCAATAAAGAGTAAAAGATAAATTTATACAAACTTTGTCAAATTCATCCAAAACTACTTTTCATTCAACCAAAATCCATTTATTTCATTTCAAGTTATAAGGCTATTAGTAGCCAATTCACCATCTCCATATAGCAAACCATTTTCAGAATCAACTTTCAACTTTGTTCTTGTCATAAACAATACAACAATCACTCATCAACTCAACTTACCCCTTCAAGGAAAAAACAATCAAACACCTCTATTCCTTAGACCTGCAATCAAACATCATCCCAGCCATTTAAGATATCTTTTCTCAAATCAACACATCCATCATCCTATCTTCACTTAAACACCATTTGTAACAACAAAAAGCAACATTAGTTTAACACTATCACCAGACCTTTAAGATACCAATTTCATCATGTTTTGATTGTAATATTCCAATATATCACTATAGACACACTCTGACTACTTTGCATTCAAGAAACCATTGCCATATATTGGAAACATATGCCCAAATAATCAAATATTTCACAATCTACCTTCAAAACATTACCAAGCATAGACACAACTATGGCATCACAAATGAGACTGCTCCCAAGCACTTAAAAACATTCCTTTCACAGTTTCTACATATTTTCTATTTTTAGCAAACAATGCCAAATATCTCTAGGAGGCCAACATTCCATCTAATCGGGTGATTTCTTTTCTATCATAAAGCATTTACACAATCCCAATACAGATTCTTAGGACTATTTTGATCCTTTTCAACATACTAAGTTTATACACTTATTTCACAAAACATAGTAGAACCAACATGTTGTCTACTGGTAAAAGCCCTTAAATAGGT
Source organism: Sequoia sempervirens (assembly GCA_007258455.2). Classification (NCBI taxonomy): domain Eukaryota; kingdom Viridiplantae; phylum Streptophyta; class Pinopsida; order Cupressales; family Cupressaceae; genus Sequoia; species Sequoia sempervirens. Next base: position 151,329 of record VDFB02221912.1, on the reverse strand, counting down.
CAATTTATCAAAGCAAGTCATCATAGAACTACTCACTAATCCACCAAACCTACAAATAGTCTTAGGCCATGTGTAGAAACTCACAAATAAACAAGTTTCAAGATGGGAAATGCCCATCAATACACAAAATCAGTAAACATTTGATTATAGGGTGAAAACACACCAACCATGAGGGTTTCTTTAATGAAACATTTGCAAAACCTCTACTACTCCCCAAACAATTGAAACATGCTTCATTATGTCTACAAATTATTTTGAAATCATTTCTAAGCTCCTCTACATGTTGTTTCCTCAAACCCTACTTGAAAACACCATTTTTTTGAATGAGAAAATTCAGAATTTTGTTCATGCAACAGTATCCCGACTTCTTATTTCTATTTACCCCTACCACACACATCTTCAAATTGAAAAGACACTAAATATGATCCATTCCAATGACCTACTAGCCCTACATCGGTGGAATGGCTAAGAATCACTTTTTAGACTCTCTAAACAATTTTAAGGAAACCACAGACCAAGACTTAGGAAACTAAGTTCAAATTAGATTGATTATTTGAATTACAATTCCTACAACTTTCAAGAATGAAAGAAGTCTCTTTCCTTGAAAATAATCAAATCTTAGAATGCTTGAATCACTATGCAACCTAAAAACAAGAATATAAAAGCTTTCCAAAATAAATGAGCAGAGGTTTTTTTATTAATTTTTATGGATTTTTGGGATACAAGATCTTCCTTTCTCGAGCTTCAAATTATTTTAAAAGGTGTCTAAATTAGTTGAAATAACTTCCTCTTCATCTTCATCAACCCATCATTGCCCTTCCACAAAAAAGACTCTTCACCTTCCTACTTTTGTGCAATTTTACATTTTTACAATAATTGACAACTTTTGTTATAAGAAACAACTTTTCAATAATATCACCTAGTGACCTATTTCATGGTGCAAATACATCGAAATTAATCATTTAATGACCTTCACTCATCATATTTACTTGAACATTACAAATTGAACTAATTAGCCTTTTCAAGGAATTTCATGACCTAGGTGCTCCTGCACCAGTTTGTCATGTTACAACCTTACGTTGTCAATGGACATTTTAAATCACACAATTCGATACACTTTCCTATTAAATTTTTTAAACCACATCTCTTTGAGGAATTTTGTTAAATTTAAAAATTGACTTTGTTTGTGTATGCTTCCAAGGCTTTCACTGAGTTATTTTGTCAAAAATTTATACAAACCAGCTTTCAATGACTTTCTTTGTGTATGCTTCCAAAGCTTTCAATTAGTTAATTTGAAAACTTATCACTTTTTGCACAGGTAAAATTATTCGTCATGCTGAAGAAATGAACTATTAAAAGGAAAAAACTAACAGATGATCAACTCCAAGCCATCAGAGATAAAGAGAAAAAATGGATGAGGGAATATCATGAAAAGCAAAAATTGGGAACGATTGATGAAAACAAGCCAGTTGAAGAGGAACATCAACCGTCAAAAATAGAAAAGAAATTGGCAACACAAAGGGTACAAATGTGAAAGAGTCATGCTAGGGGAGATGCAGATACCGTAGTTGGAGACACACCCTCTACCACAAGTGAATACGAAGGGACACCATTAAGCACAAGTGAATATGGAGGGACACCATCTACCACAAGTGAGTATGGTTGGACACCATCCACCACATGTAAAGTTGAGAGTACATCATCACTCAGAGTTGAGGAACAAGGTATGCCATCATCCCCACGTGAACCTCAAGGTATGTCTTCTATTCCACCCTTGATCAAAGGTATGCAATCTAGCCCACCTCAATTAAATATTGATGAAATTGCTAATGTTGAGATGTATGTACCTAAGAGAACACCACCTAGAATTTTGCATAGAAAGCCAAAAAAATTGATTAATATTGATGAGGATATTTTGCAGCACATGGAAGGTAAGATTCCAGAACGCACTTGTAGAAGATATGCTGATAAGATTTGGAAAAAGTTCTTTGAAAGGATAAATGATACTGCACGATGTCAACTATTTGTTCAAATGATGTAGGGTTTAAAGTATAGAAACATCACGAAGACTCTTGCATTGAGAACATCGAATGCATCAAGTGAAAACACTATTGTGAAGAATCTAATGGATGCTTATGACAGTGTGGCTAAGACCTCATTCTCAAAGGATAGTAATGTCATCCGATGTGTCATTACATCAACTTTGGTAATCTATCAAACAAAGAGATCTTTCCTCATTAAAAAGACAAGTGAACAAATGGGAATTAGTAGAAAAACTTTATCAAAATCCGTTCAAAGGCGGCAAAGAATTGAGGGCACCGATTCAAATGAATTATGGGCATTCTCGGGGGATTGCCACACAAAGATAAAAAAGTTGTTGAAGCATTGAGAACACTAATTGAAGTTTATTGGAAGAATAATACAAGGCCATCTCTAAATCAAACGGATGTCATAAGAAGGAGAATCAGTAGTTGAAACCGTGAGCCACATCCAAAGCATTTTTTGGATACGACTCAAACCTATTTTTTTCATAAATTTCAAAATTCTTATCCTCAAATTAGTATTTCTCAAATATTTTTTGAAATGATTAAACCTTTTTATGTCAAGATAAATCACACATGCACTACTTGTTGCTGTAAACTACATATTGAATTCTCTAACCATTATGATGTTTATCATTCTATATGTTTACATTTGCATACTAACGATGTTTTGTAGGATTGTGGGATAGAAGCCCCACCAAAATCTTCAAGAGAGTTCTTATCAAAAATTATGTGAAATAGAGGATGGCCAAATATTCTATAGGACAACATGCTTGGATGGTTCATGCAGCGTTGCGGTGGCTTGCAACGAATGCTAGTATGTCAACATATGGAAAGAATATATGAGGCAGGACAAAAACTAGTAGAGTTTGGGAAGTATAAACAGTGGGAATATGCTAAAAAGATGGGTTTGAAGCAAAAAAGTGTGAATTGGTTATTCAGAAGATTCCAGTGTATCAATTCATGTCCATGTTTCGTGAGAATCTAGTGTATAAGTATGCAAGGCATACCCATAGAGCCCAATGGTTGGACACACAATTCAAGCTATGCAAGGACACCTTTCCACTTGGTAGCATAGTATCAGTGGTTGAATTTGCAGAGAACTACACTCTACAGCCACAATGTGAGGTGCAGTCATAGTATTACAACTCCACATAGGTTTTGATATTTGTGCACATAGCATTCATACATGCAGCTGAAAGTACAGAGGATGAAAGGAAGGTATTGAGGGAGTATCACTTTTATATTAGTGATGATCTCATGAATTCTCCAGAGTCCGTGCAAGGTTGCTTCTAGATATTCTACAATCATTTGGCTCAGAGGGGCATATCATATGGTCAGCATATAATATGGTCAGATAACTATGCAACACAGTTCAAGAACGTGTGCATGTTCTACTAGCTATGTAGGATGCATCTCACTACACGTGTTCAACATATGTGGAACTTTTGTGAGGCCGAACATGGAAATGGGGAGCATGACGATGTAGGAGCATGTGTGAAAAGAGCATTAGCACAAGAAGAGTTAAAGTATAAAGACAGTGCATAGTTGACAGATGCAAGATCAATCATCAAGTGGTGTAATGGTTCAATGGGTCCAGGTAATGAAGGTACATCTTCAGTTCATAGATTTTTTTGGTTGATGGATGATAGTAACATTGCACCATATGAGGATTGTTGTACACTAATAGGATTGAGTGAGTTGCACTCTTTCCTTAGCTCAAATGTAGGTTCATGGAGTATCAATACACGTAAGATGGCATGCTTTTATTCTTCATGTACAATGCAAGCCTGGAATGATTGTGAGTTAGGGGAGTGGGTCAACAAATGGTTGACAAGTTATCTTAGCCCACTTCACACGTATCACCCTCTGATGGCATTGGAACTAACACAGATGGAATCATCGGTTGACTTTGACCATGTATCGAATCTAGTTCAACCAGATAATATATCTACTTGCTTAGTATTTGAAATTCCATATTGTTATCTTACTTTGTATTGTATTCATAATGTTGACTAATTTCAAGAGATATGTTGCACATATAAATGTAGGGCATGTTTATGCAGTTATTGTAGATGAAGACAACAAAGAGGGTACAAAATATTACTTGTGTCGTTGTGTTGAGGAAAAAAAGAAATTGGAAGCCCCAATTATAGATGGAGAAAACATTGAATACCCTACAGGCTCAGTTGTTGTTACTAGAACGTGGCTGAGAAGGTACCCACATAAGAGTGTTAAACATTGGTTGTTTGAGGAATTTGACACGCATCGTAAGATTCTTCATTACTCAAACCTTGTCGTGGCATCCAATGCTCATTTGAGACAATATGGGGGTAGACCTTTGAACAAGATGTTGTGGAAGGTTTGTGAGTCTGACCATGAGGCAATACTTGACACAATAAAGAGTAGAGCAGACCTAAATGGTTCATTAGATTAATTTGTAAGTATATGCACAATGGTTCTTATTAATTTATACTTGTATCCATGTCAATTTGGTTGATGCCAATGCTATCATCTTATTTTACTTTGTGTATCTGTATGTAACCAGGCAAACATTGATTGGTGTCCCTTTGCATAAAATGTAGATTTATGAGCCATCCAAGAGAATCCCAAGCAGAAAAGCAACGCAACATCCTTATTTTGATGATCTTGAAAAATCTCAATTATGATTTGAAGCCATTACAAAAGTGCGTGTGAAGCTTGATGAGGAAATTTCAAGTTATTCATTTGAATTTAACCTTATCATGACCACCTATGACGTAGACATTATAAGAACATCTCAAATTTCAAGAAATTTTATTCATGAGAGGTGTTGTGTGCAATAGGTATCTTGGAACTCCCAGTGAAGATGTATGACCAAGAATGAATAAGTTGAGAGACTACCATGCCTATATGTAAGTGCCTTCCATCTATTTTGGATAAGCTATTTCTTTTTATTCTTTTCCTTTGCATATCTGTAACTAAACTAGTAAAAATTGATTGGTCCCTCCTTGCAGAAAATGCTAATTTTTGAGCCATCAAAGAGAATCTTAGCCAAAAAAGAAATGAAAAATCTTGATTTTTATGCTAGGCATGGTCCTCTTTCACACCCAAACACACAGAATCGCTCCAAGCTACGTTCAACCGGATCGATCCCTTAAGGGTCCAAAGGGAAAAATGGCTGCAAACTTCAACATGAGCTTACTCGGATGCTATGATGCTTAGAAACTTCTTGTTTGATCCTATGGGATTGTGTTTGGCCCCTCTACAATAACTTCTCTCTGTTTTCATTATCTCAAAGTGGTCTTCCCGTAGTTTCTAGTTTTCAGTTGATGGAAAAAGTGTCAAATGGAAGCAGAGGAAAGTTGCAAAGTGGTGCAATTTTCATTCTAAAACTCATGTGACCAAACAGATTGTTCCAACACATATAAATAGGAATTTTTACACTAGGCATGGTCCTGTTTTGCACCCAAACATGTGGAATCGCTTTGAGCTACGTTCAACGAAATTGATCCCTTAAGGGTCCAAAGGGAAAAATGGCTGCAAACTTCAACATGAGGTTACTCGGACACTGTGATGCTTAGAAACTTCTTGTCTAATCCTATGGGATCATGTTGGGTCCCTTTACAATAACCTCTCTTGTTTTTTGTTATCTCAAAGTGATTTTCCCGTAGTCTCCAGTTTTCAGTTGATGGAAAAAGTGTCAAATGGAAGCAATGGAAAGTTGCAAAGTGGTGAGACTTTTGTTCTGCAACTCATGTGACCAAACAGACTATTCCAATGCATTTGAATAGAAATTTTTACGCTAGGAATGGTCCTCTTTCGCACCCAAACATGCAGAATCACTCTGAGCTACATTCAATAAGATCGATCCCTTAAGGATCCAAAAGGAAAAATGGCTACAAACTTTAGCATGAGGTTACTCGGACATTGTGATGCTCATAAACTTCTTGTCTAATCCTATGGGATCACATTGGGCCCCTCTACGATAGCCTCTCCTAGTTTTTGTTATCTCAGAGTTGTTTTCTTGTGGTGTCTAGTTTTCAATTGATGAAAAAAGTGTCAAATGGAAGTAGTGGAAAGTTGCAAAGTGGTGCAACTTTCATTCTGCAACTCATGTGACCAAATAGACTATTCCAATGCATCTGAATAGGAATTTTTATGCTAGGTATGGTCCTTTTGTACCCAAACATGTGAAATCGCTTCAAGCTACGATCAACCGAATCGATCCCTTAAGGGTTTGAGTGTAGTATGTTGAAATAGGCCATTCCTCCTATTGTTAAGGTTGTGTCTTGGTGATATGGGCCCGATGTAACTTGAATTGTGGTAGCTTGATATACAGAGTCTATTGATGCTAGGGTTCAATTTGCATGATTTTGAAAAAAGAAGCCAACTAAGTAGAGTTATCAACATTATTTGTAAATCATAAGAATTTGTTTAGTACACTAGCCATTTTGATGCCTTCTTGTAGTCTCAAACATTATTTTGTATCATTGTTACATCATTTTTTGAAGTGGCAACTTAATATAGCTCCATAATACAAAATCTGGTTCAAGTTGATTTTCACATGAAAAAAATGTGAATCAAATCACGTTGATGTGAAAAAAAACCATGAGACCATAGCTTGTGGTGCAGGAACACCTAGGTCATGTAATGCCTTCAAAAGGAAAAGTTGTCAAAAATGTATTTAAGTCCATGTAATTCCAAAATTAAATGTAATCAAGGCATGAAAAAGCACAAAGTGTAATATTGTGAAAATGCTAAATATGTAAAAGAGAGAAAAAGAAAGAATGTGAAGAGACAAAACAAGAAAATCAAGAAAATCAACGAAGAGGATGAGTCATAGGTCATTCAAGGAAGATGAAGAGGTAGTTGATGGTTGGAAACTTCTTTAAAAGCATTGTAAAGGCTAAGCAAAGAGATCATTGTATTCTGGAAAAATTAAATTAACAAAGAGTTCCCTATTTTAGCTTATTTTCTGTGTTTTTCAGTTGTTTCTTAACTTGTATGTATTGTGCAAGAGTTTAGGGTTCAAATTTAGATTGTTTCTAGTAGGTTGGGGAATCACCATTTGTTTGCATCCATTTGGGAAGGAATCCATTAAATTTAATGTTTGTTTGAGCATTCTTCTTATGGCTCAATCTGAAATCCTGTGCATTGAGTTTTGAGAGTCTTATAAGGCATTTCCACAATACTCCACCAATGTACGTCAGTTAGATTGGTGGAGTAGGTTAGGGATAGGTTATTTTCTATATTTTTATATTTTTGAGTGGAGGAAAAATCAAGAATACCTTGAAGGAGCTACTGCTACATAGGAAATTCTGAGTTTTCTAGTCAAAATGAACAGTTTCTAGCATGATAGTGGAGAAAGAACAAGTGCATGGGTTAGAAGATGTTTCCAAATTCCTTTTCAGATGTTTTTTGACATGTTCCAATGGTTGGCCAAAGGTTTTGAGGTTTGCATGTAGCCTATACAAGAAACCCTCATTGATTTTTGAGTTTTGCACCCTATAAACAAGGGTTTGTCAATATACTATAAAAAGTAGTATTTTAATCCCTAAAAATCGATAAATTGGGTGTTTTTTGTTACTTATAATGAATTTTTTGAGGTTTTAAGTGTTTTGGGAATGTTTGAAGGGGGTCTTCTTTGAAAATCAGGCCTATTTTAGTAGCCTTTTGATAGCGTTTAGACTAAAAACTGCTTATTTCTTCAATATAATTTATTCAGAGTTTTTGATATGAGGACATGGGCATTAAGAGGTCTCTAAAAGTGTTTTGGATCTTGGGTTTTGAAACTAGTGTGTTTGGTATACCCGATTCATGACATGAATGTCTCATTGAGAAGTAGTGCCTTGACTGCTCTAAGAATAGAAGTCTAACCTAACATTGATCAGTGAGTTGATTTTGGGATAATGTTGTCTAAGTGATGGTGTCAGGGATGTATGGAGTCTTGGATAGGGTTTATAAGTGAGATATGTTGTTTTGATAGTTGGACAGTGAGGAAACTTGGTGTAAAATAATACATGAAATTGTAAGTTCAGTCAGAACAAAGTTAAGAGAGCAAGTTCCTGATTTGTATTAGTTGTAATAATGATGTTCACAGTGCTTGATGGTGTGGTAAAAGTCTGAAATCCAATTGTAATGATGGATTGACTATTTGGGACAAGTTGAATGAATTGATTGAATGGAAAAGTGCCTTGTTGAAAATGGTGTTTTTTAAATGCATGTTGATCTAATTGATTGAATCAAAGTTTTCTGAAATGGTTTTTTTCTTTGAATTCAAGTCAATTGGAATAAAAATTTGTGGAAGGATGAATGATGAATGATCAGAGAATTTGAGTGGATGAAAAGTAGATTTCTAATGAAATGTTGAAATTTTGTTTGATCTTCTCCAAGATGAGTTTGGGACAAGAGTCTCCTAAGTTTTTGACTGGTTTGGCAATCTTTGTATTGCCTCAACTTGTCGCTTACTATTATGATATGATATATTTTTTCTAAGCATCCATAGCTTGTTTGAAAGCAACTGTTTTAGGCTTTTACACATAGCAGCAAGGCAATGAACTATTTGATAAAATGCTTTGATAGACATGTATGAAAAATGTGTTAGCATAGACAAGGCAGTGAAATCTTTGAAAAAATTCCTCAAAGAAATGTGGTCTCATGGTGATGGAATGGCATAACAAATGCCATGAAAAGAAAATTGTTGTGGATTGTCATGGAATTCCATCACCATTGAGACCACATTTCTTTGAGGCTTTTTTTCAAACGCTTTGCTGCCTTTTCTATGCTCTTGCTTATTAGTATGCTTTGATAGATTTTTTCCAAGAATCCATAGATTTTTTGGAGGCACCTATTTTAGGCTTTTAGCCATAGCAACAAGGAAGTGAACTGTTTGACATAATGCTTTGGTAAACATGTATGATAAATGTAGTAGCATAGACAAGGTAGCAAACTATTTACAAACAGTTCATTCCATTGTCTATGCTATTGCTTACTATTATGCTATGAGAGATTTTTTCTAAGCATCCATAGCTTGTTTGAAAACACCTATTTTAGGCTTTTATCCATAGCAGTAAGGAAATGAAACATTTGATAAAATGCTTTGATAGACATGTACGAAAAATGTGTTAGCATAGACAAGGCAGTGAACTCTTTGAAAAAATGCCTCAAAGAAATGAGGTCTCATGGTGATGGAATGGCATGACGAATTCCATGACAAGCAAATTGCTATGGATTGTCATGGCATTCCATCACCATTGAGACCACATTTCTTTGAGGCATTTTCAAAACAATTACTGCCTTTACTATGCTATTGCTTATTAGTATGGTTTGATAGATTTTTCCAAGCATCCATAGATTTTTGGAAGCACCTATTTTAGACTTTTAGCCATAGCAACAAGGAAGTGAACTATTTGATAAAATTCTTTGGTAAACATGTATGATAAATGTAGTAGCATAGACAAGGCAAACTATTTGAAAAAATCCTCAAAGAAATGTGGTCTCATGGTGATGGAATGCCATGACAATCCACAACAATTTTCTTGTCATGGCATTCCACCATCATGAGACCACATTTCTTTGAGGTATTTTTTTTCAAACAATTCATTCCCTTCTCTATGCTATTGCTTACTATTATGCTACATGATAGATTTTTTCTAAGCATCCATAGCTTGTTTGAAAGCACATGTTTTAGGCTTTTAGCCATACCATCAAGGCAATGAATCGTTTGATAAAATGCTTTGATAGACATGTATGAAAAATGTGTTAGCATAGACAAGGCAGTGAACTCTTTGAAAAAATACCTCAAAGAAATGTTGTTTCATGGTTATGGAATGGCATGACGAATGCCATGAGAAGCGAATTGCTATGGATTTTCATGGCATTCCATCACCATTTAGACCACATTTCTTTTAGGATTTTTTTCAAATAGTTTGCTGCCTTTTCTATGCTATTGCTTATTAGTATGCTTTGATAGATTTTTTCCACAAGCATCCATAGCTTTTTTGGAAGCACCTATTTTAGGCTTTTAGCCATAACCAACAAAGTGGCTGATTTTGATAAAATGCTTTGGTAAACATGTATTATAAATGTAGTAGCATAGACAAGGCAATGAACTATTTGAAAAAATGCCTCAAAGAAATGTGGTCTCATGGTGATGGAATTCCATGACAATCCACAACAATTTGCTTGTCATGGCATTCCACCATGAGACCACATTTCTTTGAGGCATTTTTCAAACAATTCATTCCCTTGTCTATGATATTGCTTACTATTATGCTATGATAGATTTTTCTAAGCATCCATAGCTTGTTGAAAGCACTGTTTTAGGCTTTTAGCCATAGCAGCAAGGAAATGAACTTTTTGATAAAATGCTTTGATAGACATATATGAAAAATGTGTTAGCATAGACAAGGCAGTGAACTCTTTGAAAAAATACCTCAAAGAAATGTGGTTTCATGGTGATGGAATGGCATGACGAATGCCATGAGAAGAAAATTGCTATGGATTGTCACGGCATTCCATCACCATTGAGACCACATTTCTTTGAGGCTTTTTTTCAAATAGTTTGTTGCCTTTTCTATGCTATTGCTTATTGGTATGCTTTGATAGATGTTTTCCACAAGCATCCATAGCTTTTTTGGAAGCACCTATTTTAGGCTTTTAGCCATAGCAACAAGGAAGCAAACTGTTTCATAAAATGATTTGGTAAACATGTATGATAAATGTAATAGCATAGACAAGGCAATGAACTGTTTGAAAAAATGCGTCAAAGAAATGTGGTCTCATGGTTATGGAATTCATGACAATCCACAACAATTTTCTTGTGTGGCATTCCACCATAGCGAGACCACATTTTTCTTTGAGGCATTTTTTTCAAGCGGTTCATTCCCTTGTCTATGCTAATACTTCTATTATACTATGATAGATTTTTTAAGCATCCATAGCTTGTTGAAAGCACCTATTTTAGGCTTTTAACCATAGCTGACGAGCAATGAACTATTTGATAAAATGCTTTGATGGGTATGTATGGAAAATGTGTTAGCATAGACAAGGCAGTGAACTCTTTGAAAAAATGCCTCAAAGAAATGTGGTTTCATGGTGATGGAATGGCATGATGAATGCCATGACAAACAAATTACTATGGATTGTCATGGTATTCCATCACCACTGAGACAACATTTTGGGATTTTTCAAATAGTTCTTGCCTTTCTATACTAATATATTAGTATGCTTTGATAGATTTTTCCAAGCATCCACTTAGCTTTTGGAAGCATCTATTTTTAGGATTTTAACCATGTAACAAAGAGATTATTTGTTTGATAAAATGCTTTGGTAAGCATGTATGAGAAATGTGGTAGCATAGACAAGGCAGTGGATTGTTTGAAAAAATGCCTCAAAGAAATGTGGTCTCATGGTGATGGAATGCCATGACAATCCACAATAATTTGCTTGTCATGGCATTCCACCACCATGAGACCACATTTCTTTGAGGCATTTTTTTCAAATAGTTCATTCCCTTGTCTATGCTATTGCTTACTATTATGCTATGATAGATTTTTTTCTAAGCATCCATAGCTTGTTCAAAAGCACCTATTTTAGGCTTTATCCATAGTATGAGGAAATGGTATTTGGCTAAGTCTTTGTGATATACATGTATAGAAAATGTGTTAGCATAGACAAGGCGATGAACTCTTTGAAAAAATGCCTCAAAATGAGGTCTCATGACCTGATGGGATCTTCATGACAATCCAAATGCTTTTTATTGTCATGGCATTCCAGTCATGAACCCTCATTCTGAACATTCCAAGGATCATACTGCCAATCTATAAATATTACTACTAATATACTTTTGATATATTTTTTCCAAGCATCCATAGCTTGTTCAAAAAGCATTTTGTTTTTAGGCTTTTCAGCCACTTAACAAGGAAACACTTGAACTATAGACAAAATGCTTTGGGTAGACATGTATGAAAAATGTGTTAGTATAGACAAAGGCAGTGAACTATTTGAAAAATGCCTCAAAGAAATGTGGTCTCATAGAATGCCATGACAACCAAATGCAATTGGCAGCTGCTCCTAGTTATTAGTTATGCAATGTGAAGTAATTGCATAACTGCTTAGGTTGACTTTGTAAAAACTATATTGTAATTGAAATTTTGTCATCTATCAGCATTTAGTTATTAGTTATGAAATGTGAAGCAATGCTTTTAGTTTGAAAGATTTGCAATGCAATGTAATCAACGTTATGAATATAAACTACAAAATTATATTTTTTACTAAGTTACCAGTTCATTTTTTGGGTTCAGGATCGGGTTCGAGAACCCGATTGCCGGTTTGGGAAATGTTGTTTTGGGGTTGGGTTCTTTTTGGGTTTGGTAATACAAAAACATATAAAAATCAGAAATATATACATATTTGCAGTAGTAATCAAGTTCAGAATACACCAACCTATTAATAGTCAAATAACATAGCAAAAATACACCACCACTTTCATAGTGAAATATTAAAATATTAGTGATCTACTCGAATGTCATGATACAAAATTATAAATTAAAGTTCAAACATAAAAATGTCAAGTGTTTACAATCAGCCATTATTGATCATTGATCAATCTGAAAAGTGTGAACATTTTCTGTGTGGAAGGAAAACAAGAAAACAATGTTACATAATTATTTACATTGTGAAAGAGCCAAAACCTTTTTCTTGTAGATCGTAGAAGAATCTCAGTGATTTTTTGGGTGTCCTTGCCTTGGAACGGAACTATCCTGAGCCATGAATGATTGACCAGGAACTGTGAGAAAGAAATAAGATAAATCATGCAACTTGTTGCAATTTCTTTCCTTGGGAAAAAGGGTAAAGTTTTCTTTTCAGGAGAATCACCTTTAGAGTTTGAATGCATTGATAATTTTCAAGATAGACTTAGCCAAATCATGTCATCTAGGTTTGAATCTTTTTAGGTAAAATGTTTGCTTCTTAAAATTTTGTTCAAAATTCAAGATGCAGGCTCTCCTCCCTTAGGGAAGAGAAGGCCTATCAAACCTAACACTCTTATGCAACACTTCTTAAGTTCTTGTTGATGCAGTATTAGATGCGAAGTTTCAAAATAGGCATGGTTATATAAATTCTCATCTCACGACTATCATTGCATCAAATTAAGAATTTTCAATCCTTCATGGTCTATACAAGAGAAGTATGGAGTAGTGTTCCAATGCTAAAGTCTTATTGTGAATCTCTTTGCTATGAGTGGTTCAAAAATGAGGAATCTGTCTTCTGCATCAAATGAGAAATATTCACAATATGTGCTAGGAAGGAATAAGTCCATAAGATCAAGTATGCAAGAATTGAGAATTGCAAAATTGGCTTACATTTGACTTCCAAACACATAAATTTTCACACTTTTCAATGTTCACACGTAATTCAAAAAATATATGTGCGTAAGTTGTAAAGTATACACTTGAATACACGTAACTCATATCTATTGAACCATGAATTTATAATTTGCAAATATGGACACCATCGATAAAAAGATTTGTATTAAGCAAATAGCCATGTACGCATACATCAATATATGTCGATATAAGTATAAAATATAGTTACAAAATAGCCATATAGGCTTACGAGAATGCCATATAGGTATACAATGTCAAATATATCCAATACAAAATATGTACAAAATTGCCATGTAGGCATACAACAAAGGGCTCTGTGCATTCAAAATTCATTTCTCTAATTGCTCTGGTTCAAATACAATTTTCTTTCCCTTTGCTGGGCGATCCGATGGTGATAAGTCTATCACCCATTTTTGCTGTGCTCAAGGAGTGCTCCTGTAGCTCCTCCTAGTGTTTAGCTTCTGGTGAAGTTTCAACTGTTACAATAAGAAGTAAAGACATTAATATATAGAAATTACATTATAAAAATTAATATATTTAACAAAATAATCACTTATGGCCATCTCACGATCACTCTCCTCGATGGAAATATTTATGCGCTAATACTCGGACATGCTCAAGCCTATATAAACCATCCAAATAGGAATTAAACTATGAATCAATAATGGTTTGATTTTTCACTAGAACTAGTTCATCTATAACAATGAATGTAAATTGAAATTTAGTAATTTGCCTCATACCTCCCCTATCAAAGCCATCGAGGATTATATAGCGGAGGAAACACCAATATCCATTTCCCTCGTAATGTTTGGTGGTGTTTTTGTCACCAACATCTGAAAATAAAACAACAAATTATTCAATCACAAAAAAGTTACAATAGCGATCCATGTGATGACTTATAATGTATGAGATCTAATGAACAAAATTTTGAGTACAAGTATTAAACAGATATATTTCTGATTATTAGTTATCGAATTTGAAGTAATGCTTTGAGTTTGAATGATGTGTAATGCAACGTAAGGTCAACAATATGAATATAAACTATACAAATCTATTAAACTTAGAATTCATTACTTAAGTTCTCTTTAAATTCTATATTACCTCTTGAACGTTTGATCAAATCTACTGGCACTTGGTGTTTTCCTTGAAACCTCCAACAATACCCTGTTCAACATCCAAAATCACATATTAAAATACCATTCGTAAAACAATGCTATTAACACATGTAATAAATTTATAATTGTTTACTAACTTTACATACCCCACCGATAGGTGTACTGCAAAAATAAGTAGGTGGATGACTGGTGTATCCAGTCTCTACACTGTGACCCTGTAGTTTTATTAAAATAATAAAACTAAATTAGTTAATCTTGAATTTCACAATCAAAATTTAATAAATTAAATTCAATGAACATGCTGAATTTTACCTGAGTGTCAATGCCATATGCATCATGCAAAATGTCAGCCGTCCTCTCCATCCCCGTAGATGCATACAGATCAGGATGCATAGTAGCATATGGTTCCTGTGTAGCATCCTCTTGATTGCTGGTAGGGTCATATGAACAAGTCGCCCCACAAGATTGACACACATGGGTTCGAAGGCCACCACCTGAAGACTCCCCTGGATGGTGTTGTACAATAGGGATAGTGTGATGGATGACACTCCAGGTCAAAGTTGTGATCACCTGCAATGTCTCTACGTCAGCACTCTCCTTCGCAATGGCAGGCATCACAATCTACTCAAGAGGCAGCCTAGCGAGAGGTCATCTCTCCTGCCACGTAGGATCCGGCTGTTCACCAGGCCTATCCTGAGTTGACCCCCCACCTCTCCCCTGGAACTCCCTCATATCAAAATAATTTGGTATTTGGTTCAATACAAACTCACTGTAGAGTTTCCTAAGAAAATATTGGGGGACTTCACAATTATTGCATGATGGGTAATCAAAGACCATATACCATCTTTCATAAAAAAGGTTCTTAATTTCTTGGTGGTGGCACCAATGAATAGGAAAGTTCTTTGCATTAAGGGTAAGATTTTGATTTGTTTTAGGGTCAGTGAATAGAGAGCACAAATCACCTTTATAATTTTTAAATCTTTTACTTGTTTATATGATAATTTGTCTGCATAATATTCCCTAGCTGTCTACCTCCTATCTTGCCATCCAGATATTTGTTGGGTGATTGCATCTACATTTTTTAACATGTCTTTCAATGAATTTTCTAGAAGCATTCTTTCTGTGGTTGAAACATTTGGATCACTCAACCTACTGATAAGATCCTCAAGTTGTTTTCTATTATTCTCAATTTCACTCAAATTTTCTTGAGTGCCAGGAGGGAATTAAGAGAATGGTGGGGGAGGTTGATTTTGTTGTTGAGGTTGATTTTGTTGAGGATTTTGTTGCGAGTTTTTCTGTTGAGGATTTACCTCCTATTCTTGTTGATGATTTGTAGGATTTCTTAGAGATTTTAAAAAAAAAATCAAATCTAACCTAAAACAAACAAAATCAATTTCAAACTAACAAATTTAAAACAAATAGTAAATAATACTTACCTCTTGTATCTCTTCGTCATCATGGCACCATATTTGTAGACAAAATCCAACTTTTCTTGATGAAATTTGAAAAAATCCTTCCTCCTAGAACGTGAGCACGAAAATGAGGGTTTTTGGCCATGGGAAGAGCTGAGAAACAATGAAAAGCAAATGATACACATTTCACTTTTTTTTCTTTTAAAAGCACATAACGTGCTCGCATTATGTGTTTCCAATTTTTTTTCACATTTGGCCACAAAAGTGCGACCAACTTCATGCACTTGCCCTGCAAGTGGTATTTAAATCTTGTTGTGTTATGCTGAGGATGGAGTAATTTAAGTTTCTTCTCTATCGAATATAAGAGGTAATTATGCTCCAAATCATTTAAAGCTTATTGTGTTTCAATGACTTTGGCTGTGGTAATATCTACACAATGACCTTCTATTATGAAATTATTTATATGCAAAATAGTTTCCTGTGAAATGTTTAAAGCTCCTATTTGGTTGTGGTAAGCTTGAAGTGAGGAAAAATAGTATATGCATTCATAGCAAGACTTATCTTTTTTTTTTTTGATTGCAGCTCATGGAAAACAACATTGTTGAGAATTTGTGGCTACTCTTGGATTTTATTTTTCTCTGACTTCTACATTATATTATTGTTGAACAACCGCTATGCATGGTGTTGTTTTGTTTTAGCTTGCAAGGATGTAGCATTCTCTAGTTATGATATAGGTTTTCCAGGAGTATAAATTTCTATGTGTCCACCCCCTTGCATTGGTGACTGATCAACACTGTGACATGGTGCCGAAAAATCTATTGTTATGTAAGACTTGCATATCTGTTGGGATACCTACCACTTGAATGGGTCACTCACATGGGAAAGTATTCCCTTGTATTTACAGATTATCACATTTTAACTTCTTTTTATATTGGCTCGATTCACCAGTTTTAAGATGCTTCACTGTGTGGTACCTATTGCAATGCAAACTCTTTAATATTAAGTTTGTCACTGTCAATCATCCATTCCTTTTACTACTGGTTTTGAAGAAAAAATTTAGTTGAAATAAATTTGAATTCAACACTTTGAAAAAGGCAGAAACAATATAGATTCTTAAAGCTTATAGGCTATTATGGTTTTTGAGAATTAGCTTCTACAGTGTGTTTCTTTGCTCTTCATTATATTTACAATAATAGAGGAGAGTGTGACTATGTAATTATATCCAAAAGTTGATAATGTTTGTTCACTGCAACGAAATCTTTCTAGAGGTGTGCTTTGACTCTAAAATCAATTAATGCCTAAATTGCAATGTATAGTTTTTATTTCTACTATCTCTATTGCTATCTTATAGGAATGTGAAGTCTGGGGCATCTAGCTCAACCATCAATGATCGATAAAAAAATAAAATCTTTAACAGGCAGGGTCTACATCACATTAAAGGCATTAGATTCAAATCTTTTTTAGTCTCTATTTTTATTTAAGATCGATTTAGATTAAAGAAATCATTGTTGCCATAACAGTTTGTGTTTCTTATGTGTTTCCAAAATTCTTAGAACATTAGTGGCCATTATAACTTTGTTCAAGAAAAAAAACAAAAACAATGGCTGCTACAATCATCGTTATTATTTCAACCCAATAAAGACACATCATTCACTCAATTTACAGAATCCCAACATTCCCTATGCTATTCTAGAGAAAGCAAAATGTGCATTCCCCATGCTTAGGCCTACGCATTTACCTCACACACGTATGTTGATTGTTGACTTGAACAAGGGCATATAGCTGAGGCAATAAAGGTGCATCATTCACTCACTTTGAAGAACTCAAAGCTTTCCTTATGGGCCATTTCAGAGGCAACAAAATATACATTTCCTTATCCTAGATCTGCACATTTATCTCACACATGATTTTTTTTTCCTGATTTCTTATCTCACACATGAGTTTGAAGCTATTGAGTTTTTAAGCTAGTTTGCTTGGATCTATATAGCACAACAAAGAGGAAAGATAGCTAGATTTGAGTGTTGATTAAATGCACCATTATTGTTTGAGGGACGCAAATATTGGAGATAGGTTTTTTTTCACTGACGGTTACCTTTTATTGTTTGAAAGAATTTGCGCATTTATCTCACACTGGAAAAAAAGTTGTGGAGTTCACTGGCTTTTATTTTTACACCTTTGTTTTTTCTTTGATGTTATCATTCTGACTGAAGGGGGCATGTTGTTTAGTTTTTTTTTTCATCATTTATTGGGAAACATTCTCATTAAGGAGAAGGCTCGACTTAGGTAGGGAATGGTATTCTTTTATTCATCTTTCCTTTGAAAAATTGTCTATACTTTTAGAGGGGTTGTGTGTCCTTCCATCAAATCAATTATATTTGTCATTAGGTGATATTTGATCATGTTTTACATAATAAATGGAATTAAATCTTGGTTGATAGCGAGCACTTGTTAAAATCTATTAAGTGGGTGGACTAAAAGGATGTCTACAACATTCGATAGCTATGGTGGGAGATCGATCTAATGCATATAAAGTGGTGCAACTTGCAGAAATTAAATGATTATTGACAACAAGAATGGCCTTTATTGCTGGAAAATTTCAACAGTGGTTTTCAATCAATAAAGATTTGATGCATTCATTTATCACATTTCAGACTATATGCTTGGTTAATGTTGATTAATGTTATGTTTGGAGGTTTATTCTTCTGACACATATGAAGGGGAGTGAGTTTATAATCACTGAAAGATTCTCTATTGCTGAATTAAAGTTTTCCTTTTGATAATATGAGAGCTTTATTTAAGGCGTGGTAGCTTTGTTTATTTATCACAACAATCCATGATTCAAAATCATTTATGATAACTTTGTTTATTTAATGCATACTTCTATAGTTTTGCAAGGGGTGTGTAAATCTTATAAACTTTGTAAATGTTTGTAGGTTGGCATCGGGAAACAATGGTGGCTTTTCTCTCACATTACAATCAAAGAACACAAGTAGATTTGAGTTGAAGGAAATTAAGCATTAAACTTAAAATTGACAAAAAAAATTTAAATGCTTAGAGCTCCCATTTTTAGCTATCGTTTTCTATTTTACACCAACTCATTTCTTTTTGGGCTCTAAAAAGAACATTACAAAATATTTCATTTTTGCTACAAAGGGATAAAATGAAAATTAGACACTCACTAAATTTCAATTTGAGTTCTAAAAATTTGACATTCAAACTTCACACTTCATCTTGGTGTTTTAGAAAGACCTCAATTTTTCCTTTGGAAATTAAAATGAACATGTGCATTTGGTGTTTTGTAATCTTTTTCACAAATTAATATCATCTAAAAGACGTATGCACTTCTCTTGCACCTCATGGTGATCTTGAGAATCAAGTCTTTTTGTGATATTAAGTTGTCAAAAATATTGTCTCCACATTTCAATTTGGGTTTAAAATTGACAAATCTTGTGAGTGTGAGTGCAACATATCGCGTGTTTTCTCTCTTTGTTTCTCAACAAAGATTAATTGAACCGCAGATGTGTTTTCTCACTTTTGTGTTATATTAGAGGGCCTGCCTTGTGGGAAAAATTTATCACCCAAGGGAACAACCCAACTAGGAACACACTAAATCCAAGCGACTTCCAACTAGTATATAATTGTGGGTACTTGAGGAAAGGCAAGTATCATGAGGATTGTTTTGATGGGAAGGGAAACAATGGTCTCTCACTACATGGATGATGCCCCACGAATGAAATTCCCCTACTAGAACCTTTGTTTAGAAAGACCAAAATCCTTAATCAATTTTTTGGTGAAAGAATGATCATTCTGAAGTCGCCCCATATTTTTATGAATTTTAGTAAAGATGAGAAGTATGCCATGGGAGTTTCATGGGTACTAATGCTTGGCTGACCCAAGAACTGAGTGCACTGTAAGGGGGAGCCTATGTGTTCAAGCATCTAATCATCCATTAAAAGTAGGCGTAGCTAGATTTATCCAAGTGGGGATTCAAAAAATATTGCCTCAATATCCATAGGGTTGTGCATGTTCTTGGAATCAAAACACTTTTCTTGATCGTAAACATTGGAAAACAAACATTCAACATCATCATCAAATTTCAAACCATTTAGGAAGCAAATACCATTGAAAAAATCTAAGTTTTATTGCTTGCCCTAGGGATTCTATCCCTAGAGGTTTCTAAACATTTGGATTTATATCTCGATTTGCTAACTAAATTCAAATATTAGGTAACTTTTTCCTTGATTTCCTTGAGTTTCACATAATGTACTTTGTGGGATGAAAAGAATCTAAGACATTAGACATCTAGTTTCAAAAGCTAATCAAGAGTGTGTTTGTGGTAAAATGTAGTCATTAAGCAAAGCTAAGAACAATTGAACCCCACACATGTGCTTCATCAAATTATTTCAAAAAGGATCAAAATTTGGAAACCCAAGTTCAAACCACTTAGTCCAAAAGCTAATCAAAATCAGCTCTCAACACTCTAAAAGTTTAGAGAAAGATTGGTCTTCAACTTCTACAAAAGAGCTTCAAGAGACAATCCCAATTTGTACTCATTTTATTATTGGCAAAATCCAACACTTTTTCAAAGGTTTGAACATCTTGTTTAAGAGTAAAGTGTGTTCTTCAAAACCGAGGTCCTATAAAGAAGGGTCTTTTTAGGTACACATAGGATCAAAATCAACCTTCATCCATCTTTCAAACATCAAACCAAAATCATCTCACCAAAAACTCTTGAAAATCTTGAAACCATCCTTTATGCTAGACTTTTTGGAAAATCCATGAATCAAAATCATTGAGTCCAACATCAAATCATCTTGTTTGGATAGGTATGTGTAGATGCATCCTTATCCATATACTTAGTAAAATTATCATCAAATCATCTTGTTTGGTTAGTTGTAGGTAGATGCATCCTTCTCCCAACACTTATTCAAATTATCTTGTGAACATATTTATCCCATAGATAACATCCAACATCATTGGGTCCATTTGTTCACTATACAAATCAATCCAAAACCAAGAATAAAAATCCAAATCCAAATCAAGGTCAAAAAAATATATCTAAGAATCAAATCAAACAAATCAAAAATCCAAGAATCCAAAAAGTCCCAAAAGTCTAGCATCCCCCTCAAGATCTTCTAAGATTTCAAATCATCTATATCATCCACCTTTCACACATTTCACCATCACACCTTTGATCCTTAAATAATCATAGCTTTTCTCTTTTGAACCTCATTTTATGGTTCAAACAAGATCACAACACAAGAAGAACATGGAGAAAAACAAAGAAACATCAACTTCAAGTGACCTTAGTCAAACCACACCCAAGATCAATCCTGATGGACCTAGCAACCCACTACCTGATATTTCTCTTATAACACAGGATCCTCAAGAGGAAGGGAAAGTGGAAGACATCACCAACTCGAGGATGACCCAAGATGAGATCACTGAAATGCTTCAAAACCCTAACAACCATAGACTTGTCAAGACCATGATAAAACTAAACCCTTCCCAATATATGCTTGAATTGATAAAAGGAGCTAAAATTGCTTCTAATTTTGATGTGAGAACTATTGTGGAGAAGCCTTTCATGCCACTTGTACCATTCACCTCACCCACTCAGAGCATTGTCCAACCCATTCTGCAATCCACATCATCCATTGCCACCACACAAGGTCCATTATCAACAAGAGAAGTTAATTACTCCATGCCCTTCAAAAACACCCCCTTGTCAATAATTAGAATTTGGATGCCAATACCATCATAGGTACATCAAGTACTGTGCCTAAAAATATTCTACACCAATATTCCCCTCTTATCTTTCAAGACACCAATCGTTCGTCAACTTTTTCCGCAACACCAACATATACTCTTGACATACAAGTTTCACTCCCATTGGTACAAGCAGGCTTATTTGAACAAGGTGGGATCTTCAGGGCCTCATCATCACTCATTCTAGGAAGTCTTACACCACTTCCAGTTCCAATCCCACCACCACCTCCACTACCAACATCCATATCAATTCCTGATTTAGGACTCCCCCTTTACCTAACACAAATCAATCAATTCAAGGCAATCTGCCAAACACCAATCAAATCATCACATCTAATCATTTGAATATACCACCGACACCACAACAATAGGTGGTATCCATCCAAACAACGACATCAATCCTGACATCCAAAAACATGGTCTCTCAAGGACCCAACACCTCAATCATACCATCCACCACAATCACTCAAAACACATCTCAACCACTCACCACCACATCTAATATCCCAAATCCACCACCTCCACCCAAACAAAATACGAAAATCCAATACAACATCACACTACAAGCTCACCAAGCCTACAAAAAGGCACTCCAACAATACCAAGCTATGCAACAAATGCAAACTGCTCAAAAAGTAGCACAAACCACTCAGGGTGCTCAAGCCACAGAAGTTGCTCAGGCTACTCAAGCAGCAGAAGCTGCACAACAAGCAACACAAGCTTGACAAGTGCAACAAGCTTCCCAGGCACAAGCCCAAACATTGTTGCAACAACAACAAGCCCAACAAGCCACTCAAGCCGCTCAAGCTACCCAAGCTTCCCAACAAGCATAAAAACAAGCGTAAGCACAAGCACAAGTGCAAGAAAAAGCACAAGCACAAGCACAAGCACAAGCACAAGCACAAGCACAAGCACAAGAACAAGCACAAGCACAAGCACAAGCACAAGCACAAGCACAAGCACAAGCACAAGCACAAGTGCAAGCACAGGCACAAGCAAAAGCATAGTACCTCACACAATAACAAGCTGACCAACAACAAGCATACCAACAAGTGCTGAAGCAATACCAAGAGCTGCAAGAAGCACCCCAACTAGCAACCCAACAACAAGCATTGTTGGCACAACAACAACAACAAGCTCAACAATAGGACCAACAACAAGAATTGTTGGTACAACATCAATTACAAGCATACTTGGTGCAATAAAATGTGCAAACATCATCCACCAACACACCAACCAATCCACCCATCCCTCCAATGATTGAACCACCGTAGAACACCTACATTCTACCCCCTAATCCTCAAGACGATGTATCAACACAAATAAAATTTATTTCACAACAAGTGCTTGATCTTCAATCAGGGAAAACCACAAAGCGAGCAAATAACTTGTGCCCCTATCCATTCGACATGAGCATTGTCATGAAACCATTCCCAAAAGTATTTGAGATCCAAAAGTTTGATAAATATCATGGAATAGGAAACCCTAAAGATCACATCAAGGAGTTCCAAGTACATTGCATGGAGGTCACATATGATGAAAATTATCTGATGCGACTATTCCCTTGAAGCTTGAAAGGTACCTCCATTGACTAGTTCTCTCATCTCTCAAGAATAAAAAAATTCTAGGAAATTGTGGATGCATCTGTACAAAACTATGCATTCAAAATAGCTATGGATGTGAGCCAGGAAGAACTGTTAGCTATGAAACAATCCAAGGGAGAGACATTTGCTTCATTCTTGCAATGATGGCGATCAAAAGCCAATAGAAGTAAATGGGCCATGCCCAAGGAATAGCAAGTGTAAACCATTATCACAAATCTTCAAGAGCTCTTATCCTTCCATCTCAAGATGCAATGCATCACAACCCACAATCAGTTGATCCCTAAGGCACTTAATATCGAATGAGCCCTTATCTCATAAGGGGGAGCTCCTTATCAAGAAATTTTCCCATCCACCAGCTACAACAATAAACCTCGCACATAGGCAAAAAATAGAAATATTACCAATGATGGTGTAGTCAACGCCAAAGTTGTCATTAGTGCACCTCGACAAAACACAAAACACCTCAACAAGGTCCACAAGCCAACAATCAGAACAATTGACAAACCAACACTATAGCTTAGTATTCAAACAACCAAAAAGTCAACAATGTGGACAATCAAGCCCGACTGCCTTGCAACGAAACAAAAATTCCCCCAAGTTGAAGTACACACCCCATGGGGAGTCGGTTGAATCTATCATGAAAAGATTAGTGCAGGAAAAACTCATTACAATTCCCACCTATAACAACTATCAAGAAACCTTGTTAAAACCATCATGGTACAATGAAAATCACCTTTGTGATTTCCACAAAATCAAGGGATATACAACTGCTAGCTGCATGAGGTTGAAAAACTTGATCCAAGACCTCATTGACGACAAAATCATAAATGTGGAACAACCAGATGGGAATCAAAATCTCAAGATTTACACGAATCTGATGCCCAACCACAATAAGGGAAGTAATAACAATGATAAAGGAAAGGGTACCTTCAAAAGTGTAAATCATGTGTATGACCATGTTGTCGCATCCCTAGAAGAAATGGTCACTGTCATCACCATCAAAGGAGCCCAAGTCGATTATGGAGTCACCACAAGAGGAAAAAAGGTTACCATTGCAGGATCATCTCAGCCTCCTAGAGCATCCACTGCCAACCCAAGATTCATTCCTAGTGGCTATAATGTCCTTGATTAGTTAAAAAGAACCCTAGCTTAGATCTCCATCATGGAGTTGTTGAAGATCTCACCAATCCACAAGAAGATACTTGAAGAAGCCTTGGCCTCATCTTCCATCCCCACTGATCTTGATGCAAATCAATTCCAAGCTATGGTCACACACCTCACCACACCTCACCTCCTGAAATTTTTCAAAACCAGACCTTCCAACACAACCATCTCACAATTGTGTGCTTCATCTTGAGGCTTTCGTTCATAAGAACAAATTCAAGAGGGTCCTGGTAGATGGGGGTACAAGGTTGAAGATATGCACCCTTAAATTAATAAAAAGCTTGGGTTTCTTCAAAGATGTTGTTGAAAAAGGAAAATGCATAACCATCAAAGCTTATGATCAAGAAAGAGTGTCTCAGGGCACTATCCAACTCCCTATTCAAGTAGGGACGACCATCATGGAAACAACTTGTCAAGTTGTCAACCTAGAATTGCCTTATAATATCCTCCTTGGGTGTCCCTAGATTCATGGGATGCAAGCTATTGCTTCCACCTTCCACCAGTGTGTAAAGTTTTTATACCAAGGCCAAGAGGTCACTATCCATGGTGATCCCAAACCCTTTTACTATTGCAAAAATCTAGAAGAAAAATATTAGAAAATCCCCCAAGTGCCTAAGAATGATGAGGGCCCCTCAACTCCATACATCGACTCGGCTAACCTCGCCTCCACTTCTAGCACAAAGACACCTGCCATCCCTTCCATCTCCGATATCAAGGTCATTATA
This sequence comes from Sequoia sempervirens, assembly GCA_007258455.2. NCBI lineage: Eukaryota > Viridiplantae > Streptophyta > Pinopsida > Cupressales > Cupressaceae > Sequoia > Sequoia sempervirens. The sequence goes on along the minus strand of VDFB02221912.1, from coordinate 126,129 downwards.
TAGGACAATGGGTGGGGGGATTATACAATCCCAAAAAATTCTTTTGTAGTGGGAGAATTACTACAATCTCCTAGGTCACGAGGGCAACCACAGTCAAATAATGCTTCCTCATCCCAAACCTTCATAGTAGTCCCCTCTAGCTTTAGGTGCTGGGGAGACCTAGGTCAGAAAGTAATAGAAGAGGACCCATCAAACCTCATGTACCAAGACAACAGACCAGCAGCTAACCTACCCATGGATGATAGCAGCAAAGGACTACAAATTATGCTCACCATGGGCTATAATAGAAACAAGAAAATTGGGTTGAATGATAATGTCCTTCTGGAACCCCTCATTCCAGAGAAGTGACTAAGAAACCTTGGTCTTGGATGTACCCCTCTGAAGGTGACCATACTTGGAAAAGGAGCCTCGGTTAGAAAGGTCAAAACTCCTCCTCAACAATCAACAACCTCCCTTCAATTACATGTATCCATAGTTCTACCTTTAGACAACTTTACCTCTGACATAACTGATGTGTGTAGTAGTGATGAGGACCCCATAAATTATTTTCCTATGCTTTTTGAAGATACCTCCCTACTCATGATTAGTACCTTGTATTTTGACACCAATGACCATCAAACCCATGAAATCACCCTAGTCTACCTCCAGCTCACTGATTACAACCAACAAGGACCGCCAATTCTGGACACTTTAAAAAATGATGAGGCACTCTCAAAATTCATGGGATTGTAGGACATGGTGCCACATGGAGATCATAAGGTTGGGTTTGATATCATTTTGGACACACAAGCTTATTACGGGGAGACGATTGAATCCTTTAGTCATAAAAAAAAAAATTGAGAATAATATCAAGGTCTTTGAGTGAAAACCACACTATGGCACTCTCAAACCTAAAAATCGTAAAAATAAAGGACATATCCAATGGTGAAAACCTCTCTGAGGCACCCGAGGATGAAGGATTCAATCTTCCTCTCAGTGCTCTACATCAAGAAATGTCAGCGGTTCTAGCCAAGAAGTGCAACCCAGTCAACTTGGGAATAGAGGAAACTCTGCATATCACATTTTATGTTGAATCATTGATGTAAGAAGAACAAGAGCTCCTAGATGCTTTCTTAAGGGAGAGAAAGGCTAACTTTTCATGGAGCTATGATGACATGCTTGGGATTGATCTGGAGATTGTGTTCCACCATCTAGCATTTTTCCCTGAGGCAAAGCCCGTCAGACAAAAACTCAGAAAAATGCATCCTCAAATTGCCTTGTTGGTTAAAATGGAATTGAAGAAGCTACTTGATGCAGGATTCATATGACCAATTGACTACCTGGAATGGGTATCAAATCTGGTACCTATTTCAAAGCCTAATGGGGGCATTTGTATCTGTATAGACTTCAGAGACCTAAACAAGGCATGTCCCAAAGATGACTTCCTATTTCCCAACATTTAAATGATTGTAGATATGACTGAGATACATGAGATGCTTTCATTGATGGACGGATTCTCCGAGCATAACCAAATCATGATAGCCAAAGAAGACCAACACAAAAAATCTTTTGCTTGTCCATGGGGGACACACTGCTGGAATATGATGCCATTTGGCCTAAAGAATGCTAGAGAAACATATCAGAGAGCCATAACCTTAATATTTCATGACATGATCCATAAGACCATGGAGGATTATGTCGATGACATATTGGAAAAATCCAAAAAGAGGAGGGACCACATAGTAGCATTAAGTTCCATCTTTGATAGGTTTGAGGAATACAAGGTCCACCTTAATCCAAAGAAGTGCATCTTCAACTTACAACTAGGGAAGTTGTTGGGATACATCATGTCCATGAGAGGGATTGAAATAGATCCCGCTAAGGTAAAGGAAATACTCAAGATGGAGGAACCTAAGACATTGAAATAGTTGATAGGTTTACAAGGTAGGCTCCAATCAATCCACCGGTTCATAGCCCAATTAGCGAACAAGTCAATCCCATATTCTCACCTACTCCACAAGGGGGTAGCATACAAATGGGATGAGAAATGCGATCAGTCCTTTAACAACATTGAAAAGAGTACTTACTCACACCTTTGGTTCTCATGTTGCCAATCCTAGGAAGGCTGTTAATCCTCTACATATTAGCAACAACAGTAGCCCTTGGTGCTCTCCTAGCTCAACACAATGAAAATGGAACAGAGAGGTCCATTTACTACATCATTTGGACCATGGTACAACATGAGTTAAATTATTCCCATTGTCACCTAGAAATGCACCCTATGCACAGAGATTGAGACTGAGCTTCCTAGGGCAACATGGGATCATTTCAAGGCTATGGGTCACCTATAGTTGAAATGAACCTCCGAAGAAGGCTGACTTCCTTTGGTGTCACCTAACTACTGATTCTTATGGGGAAAAGGAAGAAGGAATACATAAAATAAAGATTAAAATCTAAGGTGATACGCCAAAATGATGAGGAATTATGAAAAGAAAACAGGATGAATATACACTGGGAATCCTAACTATAAATGTTTTATGTGCTCAACACAACTTCTTCTAGACTTATGCATCAATCTTAATAGGTTCAATCTACAAACACATCTCAGGAAGGAAAGATTAATTTCACAACTCTAAGATATGACTGTAGAATTTAAAAAACACAGTTAAAGACTTGCATAATCAAAAGAAAGATACAAAAATGAGAATAGTACAAACATGAACACTAGCTTCCAAGGTAAACTCTACTTTGCATTCCAGATTCTGATTGAGTTACAAAATATACATCAGTTGAGGAAGGATAGCTAAAAATCACTAACTCTTCTGGATTCATTCCTCCAACTCCTTAGAAAAAGGGAAAAAAAAGCCTTATATATCAAAATGTGTTGGCCCTTTACCAAATATTAGTCCCCGCAAAAATCTATCTCCTTAGATCTTTTCCACCGAGTTTTAATGCAAAAACCTACATGTCCCTGATGTGAAGAGTCATCCCCGAGGAAGCCTTCTTCATATATTTCACAGCTACTACACTCATTCTGATCTTGGCATCATGTCCCGTTTGAACCACCTTGACTGAATGCCTTAAATGCCCTAAGCTCACAATAGATACATGTTGCATTCATCCCATTGACAATCTTCATTCTGATTAGACTGCCACAGCTCCCTTCAGCTCCTCCTAGTTGGTCAACCATATTCCACGCAGGCTCTATAGGTAGTTGAAACTTCTTTTGAAAAGAATCGCATCTCGGCGAGACACTGAAAGTGTCTCACTGATGCGATTTTGTCCTCTACAAATTATCAGCATGACTCAAACTATCGCTGAGACATCATGATGAACTCCCCTTGTCTACCCGAGCTCTCCCTATTTTGCTAAGACTCCCGCCAGTTAGGAAGATATCATACCAAAGGCACTTTTCTTTGGCGAGGGTCCTTCCTTTCGGCATGACTTTCCTTTATTTCCCATACCTTACACCGAGGTCCTTACTTTTTGCTGAGCTTTGGCAAGACTTTGGACACTCGCTAGGACCCCATGGTGAAAGCCCCAACTCTTAGTGATACCAGATGTTTCATTTGTGGGACCCCCACTTGTTTGCTTTAGCCATCAAGACCCCCTAGCCTAGGAGACACCCACTAGTCGGCAAGAGGTTATCCTGAAGGAATTTTAGCTTGGTGAGGCCCCATCTCATCTTTCGGTGAGAGACCATTAGTGTCTCCCCGAATGCAGTTTACCATACCAAGCTCTGCTTTCCTTTCATCAAGAGATCATCGAGTCGGGGAGACCCTTCCCTGCCTTCAAATGCTATACCAAAGGTCTTCATATTGGTGAGACTTTAATGGGTCGCTGAGACCATACCAGAGCGCTTTGTCCTTTGGCGGGCTCCCTTATTTTTCTGAGCTCTTCATTTTGAGGAGACCTTTCTTGTCAACCAGACCTTATACCGAGTGTCTTCTGTCATATCGATATCTGCTTTTGTCACTGAGACTGCCTCCATTCGCCAAGACCTTTTGTCGAGCCCTCCACCTCTTGCCAAGCTCTCATCTCAATGAGACATTACGAGTCAGGGAGACATCCCGGCGAAGTCCCTTAGTCATACTGAGGGGCTCCTTTGTGTCGGCAGGAATCCTGTTGAAGACAACCATATCAAGGCCCCTTCCCTTCCTTGTGGTGAGACTTCACCTTCACTAAGACCTCCTAGCGAAGCCCTCCTTCCTATGCCAAAAGCACCTCTCCATCCAAGGCTCCTCATACGTCAGCGAGACATTAGGAGTCGGGGAGACCTTACCTCGACTTGAATGCTACATCGAAGGTTCACTGTTGTCGGCAAGATACCATTAGTTGCCAAGACTTTATGCCAAAAAAGATCTCATATTGATAGGATCCTTGGTTTGAAGTACTCAAACTTAATGGAAACATTACTAGTCTGCGAGACCTCTAAAATGTCCTGCCGACTTTCCCCTTAGATGATTTTCATGCCTAATTTCCCTAGGGCAGCTTCTCCCACTGAGTTCCCCATGGCCTAGCAACAGATGTAGAGTCTTTGCCCTTGTTTGAATGTTCCATTAGCCTCTAAAGATCTAACATTTGATTATCTTTCCTGATTTAACTGTAGGTGAAATATAGGCAACAATTCTGGTGACCTTTGCAGGATGTTTGCCTACTAGACATGAGAACCAGTAGCTACAACTTGTCCATTGGGTATGGAGTCATTAGAAAGCTCAGAGAACAAATAAAAATGTCAGTTGGCACATGGTTGCAATTCGCATGAGACTTGTAGAACACAAATTTTTTTCCAAAATGACAAAAAAAGGAGAAAAGGAAAAGAACTATTTACTGCACTGAAACAACACTTATGGAAAACATAAAGCCTAAACTATTATGTACAATAGATGGACCTGTCAAATCAGAAATAGGGCTTGAGGTGTATCCCATTAACCGGGATAGGAGGAACTTCCCCTCCTATTGTAGCTAGTTGATAAGCATTGTGTTCCTTGCAGTCTATGATGATAAATGGACCAATCCACATATTGTCGAACTTAGTGTGATGACTAGGTCTACTTTTAAGAACGTCCCACCTAAGCATGAGGTCTCCCTCCTTAAAAGAATTTGTTGTAGCCCTTTTTTCAAATGTCTTCTTTGTCTAGAGCTAATGATACTCCAAAGTTTTCATTTCTCTGTCCCTTGATTCTTCGAGCTCCATGAGCTCTGCATACCTTACAAACATTGGGTCCTATCCCTCAAGCATCTCCAACTAGTGAACAATGTCTAGAGCTAGAAGCTCCACAGATAGGGGCAATCTTGCATCTTTTACATAGACCAACATATATGGTGAATTTCCAATAGACCTCTTAGGGGTCACTCTATCTGCCCAAAGTGCATTCTTTAAATTGATGTGCCAGGTCCTTTGATTATCCTCTATGGTTCTTTTAATGGTCCTGATGAGATTCTTATTTGTGCTTTCAGCTAAACCATTACCCTAGGGGTAATAATTTGAGGATGTATTCAAGTAAATTTTATGCTTAACAACCCAATCAGTTACTATTAGACCCGTGAATGCAATAGCATTGTCAAATATAATGGAGTCAGGAACTCCAAATCTAGTGACTATATCTTCATAGAAGCTCAAAACTGAAGACTCTTTTGCTTCTTTCAATGTAACCGCTTCTGTCCACCTTGTAAAATAGTCAGTGGCTGTAAGTACCCACTTGTGACCAATATTGGAAGGTGGATTTATTGGCCCAATGAAATCAATGCCCCATCTCATGAAGGGTTGCTCCACTTGAATTGGATGCAAGGGCATAGCTGGCAACTTTTCCTTTCCTGAAAATAGAGCGCATTTGACACACTTTCTTGACCAGGAATATGCATCCTTGAACAAGTTGGGCCATTAGTAACCAGCTCTCATGATTTTCCAAGTAGTAGTTCTAGGAGCAAAGTGACCTCCTATAGCTCCATCATGAAATTCATGAAGTACCTCATCAACTTGGTGACTGTGAATGCATCTTAATAGGACACCATTCAGATCTTTTTTGAAGAGAACGTTATTCACCAACACATATGGTATGGAATGCAATTTGAAGTATCTCCTTTTAGCTCTGTTTAATCCTAATGGGCATTCACCAGTTTGTAAAAATTGGATCATATCTTGAATCCAATTGGTCATCCCTATTGGTACATCATCTTGAGTATTCTGAAACTCATTTGTATTAGCAAGGATAACATCCTTTTCTAGTTCACTTTCACTGCTTGACCCAGTAGCAAGTTGCTCATAGAGGCCCTTGCCTCTAACCAATTTGGTGATCTTAATATCTATGTCGTATTCCATGACCTTAGTGATCCACCCTTCTCTTTTTTCATTTAGATCTTTATTCAATAGAAAATACTTCACACTTGGGTGTGCCACCATGACATGAATTTTATTATGAGAGATCAAAGGCTTGAATTTATGCAGGCTTCTGATCATAGCAATAACATGCCTCTCTACAAAGGAGTATTTATGTTCATAATCAACCAAACCTTGACTAAAGAAGGATATTGGTTGTTCTAAATTCTCTTCATTTTTTGAACTAATATTGCATAAATGTTACTTGTGCTACCATAGGCATACAGATAAAAATCTTTAGAAAAATTGGGATTTACCAGCGTAGGAGCTGATGCTAAGGCCTCCTTGACCTTTTCAAAGCTATTCTTGGCATCCTTTGTCCAACTAAAAACTGCATTTTTCTTTAACATAGCTATTAATGGTTGTAATAGGTTTGCAGCATCAGGGATGAATCTTCTTCGAAAGTTGATCTAGCCCAGAAAGCTCTGTAGACCCTTCTTGTGATTAGGTAGTGGCAACTCAAGTATGGCCTTGACTCTCTTAGGATCAATAGTAATTTCTTGCTTTGACACTATGTGTCCTAATAATTTCCCTTCATGAGTAGCAAAGATACTCTTCTTTGGATTGAGAGAGATACCAAACTCTCTACATTTTTTGAAGACTCGCCTAAGATGTAACAAATGTTCATCAAATTTTTTGGAATAAACTGTAATGTCATCCAAATTAATCAGCATAATCTTGTTGATCAAATTTTGAAATGCCATGTCCATAGCCCTTTGAAACGTGGCACCAGCATTAGATAGACTAAAAGGCATCCTTTTGTACACCATGGTGCCCCATTTAGTTGTAAAAGTAGTTTTGAATTGATCCTCTTCTTTAACCAGCACCTGTTTATACCCTGAAAACCATCTAATAAGGAAATTTTTTCAGAACCAGCAACCTCTTGCAAAATTCGTTCCATGGAGGGCAACAGGTAGTGGTCTTTCAAAAATGCTCAATTAAGATCCCTAAAGTCTACACAAAGCCTTATCTCACCACTTTTCTTCCTAACCAGTACAAGGTTAGAAACCCATGAATTGTGTTTGATAGGAAAGACAATACCCCCCTCAACTAGTTTAGTCAGCTCTCTAATCATCAGAGGCTCAAATTTAGGATTCAATGGCCTTTATTTTTATTTTACTGGCTTAGCATCAGGCTCTAACTCAATTGTGTGCTGAGAAATATGGGGATCAAACCCTTTCAAATCTGAATATTCCCAAGCAAAGAAATCATAGAATTCTTGACATAAAGCAACAAAAGCTTGTTTATCTTCATGTGAACAAATTTTGTCTATCTTAAGAAGTTTACCTTTGAAAATCTCCAGTTCTTCATAGTGTTCTTCTTTGATTTGCAAGCTAGCTCTACCCTTTTTAAGCTGATCATCAGTATTGAAAATTGACTCCAAGGTAACAAGACCTTTGGGTAATTTATTTGTCTTTAGCTGTATGACTTGATCACCATACTGCTACTTGAGTTTTGCTTGATTCGCCATGGAGAACTGATCTCCCTCGAGCAAGAAAGAATGGATCTACTCATCGCTGTCAAAAACTTGCCAGTGAATGTTGTTATCAGAAATTGATGGTATGACCATGACCTTCACATATTGTTGTACCTTCTCTTTTCTAATGTCATTTGGAATATCAAATTGTGCTCCAATGGCTGGAAGCCTGTCAGCATGCTTGTTCCAATTTCTTGGGATAGACACTAAGTTAAAGGCATCAAAATCTTTGAGCATGTCCCACACTCTATTTCTATAAGACTTTAATTTGTCATTTTTAGCAACATTCAGGCCTCTTACTTGATTAAAAATTAATTCATTGTCCCCATAGACTTTCAAGTTGGTTATTCCTCTCTTCCTTGCCCACTCTAGACCTTGAACAAGGCCCTCATATTTAGTAGTGCTATTGGAGCATGCAAAAGCAAAATGGAATGTAGAGTAGTACCTATCACCTTGTGGAGAAATCAACATTGCACCTCCTCCTGCCCCATTCCTACTTTTGGAACCATCGAAGAACATCTCCCAAAGTCCATTTAGTGGTGGCAACAACTAATCTGCATCTTTCTCCAAGTTTGGAATCTCTATGTTAGGCTCAAGAATGACATAGTTTTCCATACTAGCATCTTGAATGAGGTCCCCAGGACTGTCCAATACATTCTCAACTGCCCATTCATGCAACAAAAAGTTAGGAACAACTTCTGATTGGAGTTCTTGAGCAACAACTAGTTCATTGTCAGAAAGAACGACACAACTTGTGTCTGCAACAGTTTGAATGACATTAAAGGGACTTGGGTTATATGGCTCAATGTGATCCTTGGCCAATCTCTCAAATTTAATGGTAACCTTGGTCCCATATCTTGTTCTAAATAGCATATGTGACCAATTAGCTGATATATAATGACCTATCTTGGCTATAAAGTCTCTAGATAAACATAAGGAAAAGAAAGGTGGAAGGTCTATGACACATATGTCTTGAGGAACTGAAAAATTTGGACAAACATGGAGGGTGAGATTTATATCCTTGATAATACCCAAAGTATTAACAGAAGTACCATCCAATTGGATCACTCCCTTCTCTAAAGGCTGGTATTTTAGTCCAAGTTTGTCAGCAATATGTTTTGGCATCACGGAACTGCTAGCTCCACTATCTACCATACAATTATGGACTAACTTATCACCAATAATCACTGACACATAGAAAGGAGGTGGTTTAACTCCTTTTTCAGTCTCCACACAAAGCTATTGATCATTTCCCTGAGGATTATTTGTTAATACAGCTCTAACCTGACCTATTGGGGCCTCACATTCATTAGACATTTTCAAACTTGATAGGGCTAACTGTAACATATCCTTTTGACCTGGGATGGATAATGAGTCCCACATGGACATTGTAACATTCATTTTTTTCATACTATCAAGGATATTATAAGGTACAATTAGATTTACTTTAGGATGTACCTTTATACCAGTATGATCAGCTTGCGGGTGTGACTGCTCCTTGTCTGGGAGTTGTTGATTTCTTTGCCAAATAGGAGCCACTCGAGATGTAGATGGTTCTGCAATCATTTCCTTTCCTTTTTTAGCCTCTTGACTAAGCTCAAAATCTCTCTTCTTTGCCCTAGTGTTAGCTACAACTAGAGAACTATCTTCATTCAATCCATCAAACTCTTGGCCTTGCTAGTTAAGCAAAGTTGTATCATTGCTAAATTGGTCCTAGTGTTGTGAAGATGTATCATTGCTTGCACCCTACTGTGAACTTGAAGCATTATATACCGTAAGTGTCTGGTTGATTAGTCCGTTCAAGCAAGTGGCCTGATTATGAGGTTGGTTATAAGGGTAACACCACTCATAGTCTGCTGCTAAGTTGTTTTGGATAGGAACCAGTTCCTTGGTCGCACTAATAGGGGCTGGAGCATAGGCCTAAAAAGGCCTTGTATTCACACTCTGTCTTGGGCCCTAATAATTGCCCTGATACTGTTGTCTATTGCCTTGAGATTGCTGCTGCTGACCTTGGAAGGGCTGACTTTATGCTTGATTCTACTATGGATAAGGCCTAGAATAGGTCTATTGCTTTTCCAAGTTCACCAACTTGTTACCGAAAGTTTGTAAAAGACTTTTGATCTCTTGTAACTCTTGTGATGAGCTTGAAGCAACACTTTCTTGTTTATCAATGGTTGCAACAACAGCTGGCAGCATTGGTACAGCTGGTAGATGTGTGAAAGGTGGTATTTGCAAAGGAATGCTTGCATGAATTTATGGAAATATTAGCATTGGTGGCCTGGGAGCAAGTTTACGAGCTTGTATTAAGTTGTTTTCAGCTCTAATGGCTATTTCAAAGGCATCTAGTAGAGAAACCCCTCCCATTGATTGTATCATGATATCTATATCGATGTTCAGAGCCCTCAAAAAGTATAAAAATGCATATTCTGGAGGTGGCCTCACCATTGCAGGGATTCTATCACAAGTCCTCTGAAATCTAAACTTGAAATCATTCATCTACTCTTGTGGAGCCCTCTTAATTGTAGTCAATTGCTCTAGTAGATACAAGTTGTCAGACCTATTTTGGAATTGCTTATGCAGCTTATCTCCAAATTCATCCCATGTTGCAATTGAACTGACTAGTAGGCTCCTATACCAGTGCACAACTCTTCCTTTTAGTGAAGAAGCTAGTAACCTCACTGCAACATCCTCTTGGGTTATGTGATGGACTCTGCATAATGAAACCACATCTCTCATGTGTTCAATTGGGGTAGTTTGATCTTCTCCTGTGAAAGTTGGCAGACTCTTCAAGGCTACCATCGGGATGTCATTATGTTATGCCAAATTTCAGGGGCTACCTCTATCGAAAGCGACAAAGGGTTGATTCCTTGGAGAGGTCATTGGAGGTATCTGAATTGGATTTACTTGTATAGCAAAATGAGATCCCGCTGATGGAGGAGTAGACTGAGTTCTTCTAGAATAGATAACTATTGTTCCTCTTTTTCCTATTGCTCTACCTTTCCTTCTTGGTGGTGACAACTGCAAATATTCGAAGGGACCTGAGCTACCTCTTGTCTGAACTTTTCTCATAAACTATAAAAGGCACTGATTTCTAGAGTTCTTCTTTGTGGAGTCACCAAGTATGCCAAAGGACTTCTATAAAGTCTGAAACTCACTGGTTGCATACTAAACCAATAGGTCAACTTAGTTCACTGTCCCACCAGGTGTGCCAAAAAACTGTTGTCACCTAGAAATGCACCCTATGCATAGAGATTGAGACTGAGCTTCCTAGAGCAACATGGGATCATTTCAAGGCTGTGGGTCACCTATAGTTGAAATGAACCTCTGGAGAAGGCCGGATTCCTTTGGTGTCACCTAACTACTAATTCTTATGGGGAAAAGGAAGAAGGAATACATAAAATAAAGATTAAAATCTAAGGTGATACACCGAAATGATGAGGAATTATGAAAAGAAAACAGGATGAACATACACTGGGAATCTTAACTATCAATGTTTTATGTGCTCAACACAACTTCTTCTAGACTTATGCATCAATCTTAACAGGTTCGATCTACGTACACATCTCAGGAAGGAAAGATTAATTTCACAGCTCTAAGATATGAGTGCAGAATTTATAAAACATAGTTAAAGACTTGCATAATCAAAAGAAAGATATAGAAATGAGAACAATACAAACATGAACACTAGCTTCCAAGGTAAACTCTGCTTTGCATTCCAGATTTTGATTGAGTTACAAAATATACATCAGTTGAGGAAGGATAGCTAAAAATCACTAACTCTTCTGGATGCATTCCTCCAACTCCTTACAAAAAGGAAAAAAAAAAGCCTTATCTATCAAAATGTGTTGGCCCTTTACCAAATATCAGTCCCAAAAAAAATCTATTTCCTTATATCTTTTCAACTGAGTTTAATGCAGAACCCTGTGTGTCCCTGATGTGAAGAGTCATTCTTGAGGAAGCCTTCTTTAGATATTTCACAGCTACCGCATTCATTCTGATCCTGGAATCATGTCCCATTTGAACCACCTTGGCTAAACACCTTAAATGCCCTGAGCTCACAATAGATACATGTTGCATTCATCCTGTTGACATTCTTCATTCTGATCAGACCACCATGGCTCCATTCAACTCATCCTGGTTGGTCAAGCATATTCCATGGAGGATCTATAAGCGATCAAAACTTCTTTTGAAAAGAATCAAATCTCGGCGAGACACTGAAAGTGTCTCACTAATGTGATTATGTCCTCTACAACTTATTGGCATGACTCAAACTATCGCTAAGACATCATGACGAACTCCCCCTATCTGCCCGAGCTCTCCCTATTTCGTTGAGACTCTTGTCAGTCGGGAAGATATCATACCGAAGGCACTTTGCTTTGGCAAGAGTCCTTCCTTTCGGCATGACTTTCCTTTATCACCCATACCTTACACCGAGGTCCTTACTTTTTTCCGAGCTTTGGTGATACTTTGGATAGTCACTAGGACCCCATGGAGAAAGCCCCAACTCTTAGCGATACTGGATGTTTCATTGGTGGGACCCCCACTTGTTTGCTTTAGCCATCAAGACCCCCTAGCCTTGGAGACACCCACTGGTTGGCAAGAGGTTATGCCGAAGGCATTTTAGCTTGGCGAGGCCCCATCTCATCTATCAGCGAGAGACCATTAGTGTCTCCCCAAATGCAGTTTACCTTACCAAGCTCCGCTTTCCTTTTGCCAAGAGATAACTGAGTTGGGGAGACCCTTCCCTGACTTTGAATGCTATACCAAAGGTGTTCATATCGGTGAGACTTTAATGGGTCGCTGAGACCATACCCGAGCGCTTTGTCCTTTGGCAGGCTCCCTTATTTTTTTGAGCTCTTCATTTCGGGGATACCTTTCTTGTCAGCCAGACCTTATACTGAGTGTCTTCTGTCATACCAATATCTACTTTTATCATCGAGACCACCTCCGTTTGCCAAGACCTTTTGTCGATCCCTTCACCTCTTGCCGAGCTCTCATCTCGGAGAGACATTACGGGTTGGGGAGACATCCCGACGAAGTCCCTTAGTCATACCGAGGGGCTCCTTTGTGTCAGTGGGATTCCTGCCAAAGACAACCATATCGAGGCCCCTTCCCTTCCTTTCGGTGAGACTTCACCTTCACTAAGACCTCCTAGCGAAGCCTGCCTTCCTATGCTAAAAGCACCTCTCCATCTGAGGCTCCTCATACGTCGATGAGACATTAGGAGTCAGGGAGACCTTACCCCAACTTGAATTCTACACTAAAGGTTCACTATTGTCAGTGAGATACCATTAGTCACCGAGACTATACGTCGAAAAAGATCTCATGTCGATAGGATCCCTAGTTTGAAGCACTCAGACTTAATGGAAACCCTGCTAGTTAGTGAGACCTCTGAAATGTCCAATCGACTTTCCCCTTAGATGATTTTCATGCCGAATTTCCCTAGGGCAGCTTCTCCCACTAAGTTCCCCATGGCCTAGCAATAGATGTAGAGTCTATGCCCTTGTGTGAATGCTCCATTGGCCTCTGAAGATCTAACATTTTTTTATCTTGCCTGATTTAACTGTAGGTGAAATATAGGCAACAATTCCTTCACCAAAAAAGCTTTCCTAGCAGTGGTGTTTGCCTCACAGAAGTTCAGACACTACATATTAGCACATAAAATCAAACTCATTGCCAAGATCAACCCACTCAAGTACCTACTCTCCAAAGCAATGCTCACAGGAAGGATGACCAAGTGTTCATGATCCTATCAGAATACGATATCAAGTATGTAAAGCGGAAGGCCATCAAAGGGAAATCCATTGTAGACCAACTAGCATAAGCACAAATCTATTAAGATAATCCACTAATTTTAGAGTTCCACAATGAATCCATCTTCAAATTAAGCATAGCAAACCAATGGAAGTTGTACTTTGATGGTTACTGCACACAGCATGGATCGGGAGCTAGCGTCTTTTTCATCACTCCATAGGGAGACTGCATACCAAGATCCTACAAATTGGCATTTCCTTGCACAAACAATATTGTAGAATATGAGGCTCTAACCATAAGACTCAGAATAGTAGTACAGTGGCATATCATGGCTCTCAAGGTATATGGGGATTCACAACTAATAATCAATCAAGTAAATGATGAGTATCAGACTAAGGACAACAAGCTAACTCCATACAAGCAATTGGTAGAAAGTATTAAGGAGTCCTTCATTGAGATCACATTCGAGCAGATACTTAGAGAAAACAATAGAGTGACAGTTGCCATGGAAAAAATTGGATCCCTATTGGACATCCCTCGCAATGTCCTAAAGCATGAATTCCTAGTAGAGGAGCTTCTCATGCCTACATTCGAGGTACTAGAGTCTGAATTTATGTGTGAAATCATTGGTCCTAGTGATCCCTGGTACCATGATATATACACTTATTTGGGAATAGGAGTCCTCCTAGCTAAGATAACCTTGAACCTTAAGAAAACCTTTGTCAAGAAAGCATCCTATTTCGTCATCCTAGGAGATACCCTTTACCATAGGAGCATTGAGGGAACCCTATTATGTTGCTTAAATATTGAGGAGGCATTGATCACCCTTATCGAGGTGCATAATGATATTTGTGGTTCACACACGAGTGGTATGACCTTGGCCAATAAATTGTTGAGGATGGGGTACTATTGGCCTACCATGGAAAGAGAAGCACATGACTATGTCAGAAGGTGTTTAAAATGTTACCAACATGGGGACTTCATCCATGCACTAGCTCAAGAGCTACACCCTATTGTCACACCCTGGCCCTTTTCATAGTGGGGGCTTGATGTCATTGGAAAAATCGCCCCCACCTCATCTAGTGGCCACAATTTTATCATTACCACCACTGAGTACTTCACAAAGTGGGTGGAAGCCATACCAATAACCTACATAACCAGAAAGTAGATATCTAAGTTCATCCTAAACTACCTAATATGCGGCTATGGTGTCCCACAAGCCATTATCTCAGATAATGGGACACCATTCAAAAATCAGGATGTTCATGACCTATTCTACAAATTCAAAATCCAACATCACTTTTCCACCTCGTATTATCCCTAAGGAAATGACCAAGTTGAGGCTACAAATAAGACCATTGTAAAAATCCTTAAGAAAATGATCAATGAAGTTGGTTGTGACTGGCACTTGCAATTAAATCCCTCCTTATAGGCCTATCAAACTAGCATCCGCACACCAACAGGTGCCACCCCCTTCTCCCTGGTCTATGAATCAGAATCCATACTCCCCATCGAGATCGAGCTCCTGTCACTGAGAATATCATTGTAGAATCTCATCACGAATGAGGAATATTGGGTGTCAAGATTGAACAAGCTAGAACTGCTAGATGAATGGTGAATGGAGGCCTTGAACCATCTATAAGTGTATCAAAACTGACTCAAGCGAAGTTATAATAAGATCAAGAGTCAGACATTCCAAGTAGGGGAACTTGTGCTCAAGGAGAATCAGAAGAACGTCCCAAATCTAGGCGGAAAAGGAAAATTTGAACCCAACTGGTTGGGAATTTTTGTCATCACAACAAGCTATAATTTAGGGGCATATCAGTTATCAACACCGAAAGGCAAGCTTTTATAGGAGCCCATGAATAGCTCCCATCTCAAAAAGTTTTATGCCTATTCTTCCAAGGTGTAAAACCAAAAAAACACCAAAAAATCAAAAAATGTCCTAAAAAAATGGTCACCCTGGTGAAAACCTAGCAAATAGGCATCTTCATGACAAAAAAATAAATTAGAAAACATAAAAAATAAAAATAAATCAAAATAAGGATTAAAAATAGTAGAGAGAAAAATCATCCTCTAGTGAAAACCACTTTGATGGTGCTTTGGGCAAGTACCTTGGTGAAAACCTGGAAAACAAGCGCCTTGTGTAAATAAGCATGTTCCATCCACCAAGATTTTCATGACTTTTTTTGCATCATTCATCCATTACACTTCCATCATCCATCTGTGTTTGCATCATAGCTTCGTCCTATGTTTGTGTCATGATCCCTCCTAGTACTACTCAGCGCATCCTCAAGGTCACTTTGTCTTACCTTTATTAGAGTAGTCTATTGCATCATGCTAGGGGCATGTTCTCATCAAATCAAATTCGTGAAGTCCCTAAATCAGAAAAATTCAAAAACATCAAAAAACCCAAAATCCAAAAACATCAAAAAATATAAAAAAATCAAAAACATTCATAAAATTGAAAAACCCAAAAACATTCAAAGCATATCAAAAATCCCTAAAATAGGTCAAAATTCAAAAATAGAGTTGTCTTGTTGAACTATGAGTCTCTGAGCTCTAGATGTAGGTAAGCTTGATCTTTGATCATCCCCCAAGACACTTAGGTCAGTCCTTAAGGAGTCCATAATAATAAAACTGACAATTCATTTGTTCATATCTCATCAATAATAAAGTATGTGTCAGTCGAACTACGTGGTCTCTGTGTGTATAACGTAGGTAAGGATAATATTTTAATTAGCTCTAAGCCCCCTAGGATAGGTCTCCAGGTTAGTCTCTTGGTCAAAATCTCAAAAAACCCCAAAACATTGGAAAATCAAAAATCAAAATATTTGTAAAATCTTGAAAATACCAAAAACAACCTCAAAACATTTCAAAAATATCCATCCGTCTCATCTCGATTTCACATGCAATAAATGTCACTCATAATAAATCAATCGTCATCCTCAACCTTTGATGAAACAGTTGGAAACAAGTCTAGTAGGTTAAAAAGTGAAAACTCAAAATGTCAAGGTCTCAAGTCTAGGTTAGTACATAAACAAGCTAGTCAACTCTTTGTGCCAATAGCTTATCATCCATACGTCCATCTAGAACCTCTTTGTCGCGAGATCGAACTTTTCACTCGATCTCTCGAGGGGGCAATGTACCAGTATACTTCTTTCCACTGGGGCATCTGAAAAAAATTAGAAATTTTTTGAATTTTGATCATGAAAAAATTATTATTTGAACTAATGCAATAGGTAAATTTCTTCAAAGAGGGGCAAAATGTAGACACGTAAATTATCCTGATTAATAATGCATGCTCGATTCTGACCTACTAACACTAGTTTTTCTTTAATCATCCTCTTTATTTAATTAAATAATCCTTATTTGATTAAATTCATCAAATTCCTCTTTTAATTGAATAAACTAATCTTTATTTAATTAAATCATCATATTCTCTCTTTAATTAAATAAATCAATTTTATTTAATTAAATCTCTAATATGGGTATGTGCAGGATCATGATGGGCCAAAAAGTGGCAATATTATGGGTATTTGTAGGGTATGTGGCTGACGACCCTTTTTTTACCCAAAATTGATGAAACGAAAAGGATTTTTAGAGGAGATTCTCAACTTTCCAACAATATAAATTATGCTTTAATTTGAATTTAATAAATAATTATGATTCATTTTCTATTAGAGTTACGACTAAAGTCCTGATCGATAGGCTGATTGAAAAAAATCTATAACTTTCAAACAGTATCACATTTTTTGAATCTGAAACATGCGTCACATTCTATGCTTCACATACTATAGGATTAAAAAAAGAAAAATTAAATTTCATGAATTTTTACCAAGTTAAGGTGGTCAAACATCACGAGTTTTTGTATTTTTAAAAGTTGTAATAAAAATTCATAATTAATTATTTACTTCGAAAACAATTACAAAAAATATTCATCACATTGGACAGTCCTCTACTTATATATAAATATCATAAAAAATATTATCATTTTATTATGGTTAGGATGGTCGGACAAACACCTACTTCTTATTTTTCCCTGAAATTTAAGTACTACTGCATTGAAATTTCAAATTTTCACCAAATAGATTTTATTTATTTTAAATAAACCTAGTAGTTTAGAAACTACATTCAATTTTCTACAGATTCTATTCTTACATATTTTTGAAATAATATAGATAACTTATTCAAATTTTTACGTCAAGTTGCCTAACACTGATTTTTCTTAATTTTTTGCCACTTAAGGGTGTTTTTGCCATGATGATCCTGCACATACCCATATTCGTCTCTTTAATTAAATAAATCAAGTTTATTTAATTAATCTCCTAAAGTTATATCTTTAATTAAACAAATCAATTTTTATTTAATCAATCTTCTAAAGTTCTCTATTTAATTAAGTAGATCAAATTTACTTAATTAAAATAATATTTATCTTCTCATTTAAAATTTAAATAAATCCAAATATTTAAGTTAGATGTCACAATTAAATAACCTCCATTAAAATTAATCAAATCATGATTAATGCTAATCCTAATCCCCCAATTCTCTAGATTTTACAACTTGCACAATAAATCATTCATTTTGATTTATTAATTCTTCGAATTTCCCTCAACATGGCAAAAAAGAGAATATTCCTCCAAATTTGAAAATCCCTCCAAATGGGATTTGTCCTTCCAACAGAGCATTTAAATCCTCTTACATGTCCTTGTGCATTGAGCCAAGTGGCATTTAAGTCATTCTTTTCTCCCTCCAACAAGCCAACTTTCAAATTTCAAAATCCAACTAATATCATTTATTGTGCACATTGATCAAAATGTGTTGAAGCTTCCTCCATTCACATCTCGACAAGTGACATTTGGCCATTGTTTGAAGATTAGTCCCACATTCATTCATTTTGCCTCTTCTTCTCTCTATCTCATCTATAAATTATAAGAGGCTTTTCTTCTCATTTTGAACACAAGTTCACTATTTCCATTCAAATTCATAGCATTTTCATAGAATCTTCATCATTTAAGCTTGTAGAAGGGTTGGGAAAGGGCTACTTTTCATATCAAAGTGGCACCAATCCATTATGGAATATGTATGCACCAAGTTTGTATGCTCTCAATTATTTTATTTTATTATTTTGTTTACAATGTGAAACATGTTGGATTATTTCATAGAGATGTTTGCTTTATTTTAAATAACTAACCATGCTAAGAGTGTGTGTGTTGGAGTTTTTAAGCAATTTTCAGATTTCACCATCTACACCATGACATCGCTTCAACAACAAGTGGCAACATTACAACAAAACAATAATGTTCAACCTTTGCAATACATCAAGTCTACACCATTTTCACTCGACATATTAAGAGCACAAATGCCACAAGGAATAGAGATCCATTGATTTGAGAAATATGGTGGGAGAGGAGATCTTGTTAGCCATGTTTCTGCCTTCACAGCCTTTTTTAGTGACTTCATCTTTGAGAATAAACTATTGGCTAAGCTATTCCCTAGATCTTTGAAGGATACTACTCAAGAGTGGTTTTCCTCTTTATCAAACAATTCATTTGGTTCATTCAATGAACTCATTGATGCTTTTTACAACCACTTCCATATTCATATGGGTCCCAAGATGACCCTTGCCGATTTAATGACATGCAAGAAAAAAAGGATGAGAAAGTGACCAATTTAATAGCAAGATATCAACCACTTTATTCAAAAATGAACATTAAGATTTTTGATGCTGACCTTCAAAGAATGTTCATTGCCAACTTACAAGATAAACTTCAAAGAAAACTTGAAATGTTGAGATTTCCATCCTTCACACAGTTATGTGCATCCCTTCATGATCATCAAAACTCGACTGGCGGCCATGATGTGAATGTGATAAATTTGTTTTTATTTTTAATCAATAGATGCAATTAATCAAGACAGGATGGGATACGATTGGAAGTGAAAAAGAAAGAGGAAATTGAATGATTTTTTGACAAAATCAATTAGTTTCAAGAGGAAAATGCATTTTCAAATAATGGAAAAATTATTTAAATGCATAAGGAAAAATCAAGTTATCTTTTTGATTAAATAAAAATTTAATTAAAAAAGGTGAGCAAAAAAGGCAAGGCATTAATTAAATAAGATTTAATTAATTTGTGACAAAAAAGCTAACAATGAATAATTAAATAATTAATATAATTATTTAATTATACTGGAAGTGGAAATAATTAAAAAAATAAAGTTGATTTAATTATAGAGAAAAGACATTAGTGAAGTAATTGAATAAATATAATTTATTTAATTAATCAAGGTTAATGGAGAAATTAATTAAATTAATTAATTAAATAATTAAGAATTATTTAATTAATAGCAGAATATGACCCTAAACAATGGAAAAATGGTGTTAGCAAACCTAGGACATTTTTTAGTGTGTACATTTGCCCCTCTTTGATAAAATGCAATTTATTGCATTGTGTCAAAGAAAAAGATATGCCCCAATGTACAGAAGAATGACGAAGAGGTAGAGGTAAGCCCCCTTGAGAGGACAAGTGGCTTCAAAGAATGTGAGTGTGCTCTCGAAATGGATGAGAAGACTAGAGGATAAAGGAGAAGAGGACATAGAAAAATAGTTAAGGATGATGAAGATGCATAATAGAAGAAATATTATCATGGAAAAGATCAAATTTATCATAGAAAAGATGGATGTTAGCATAGAAGACTTGGATGTTGAGATAGTGCTAGTTGAGACAATTTGTAGATATATATTTTTCTATGCAAGGCTTGTGCATTTAATCATCATTGGGTGGTAAAATGTGACAAATGGACTTGAAAAACACCATGGTATGATATAGAACAAGGTGTGCAAGGCCATCTATCTGTAAAATAGAAATTTGCAGACAAGGAATGTCCTGACTCATACTAAGGGTCATGTTGCCCCAGTCTTTTTGTCAAGATAAACTGTAGACAAAAATCAAATAAAAGATGATTCATGAGACATCATCACTCCTCTAAATTCTTCATGGGACATCCTCAAGGTGGCTAGTAACATGACCGAAGAAAATCCAAAAGATAAGAAAAAATAGACCAACAAGGTCAACAACCATTCAAATTATTTGCCAATAAGTGTTTGCCAGTGTGTCAAGGGATGATGTGAGTGATGTGTGGAATGTTTTGATAAGGCCTAGTTTCACAAGAAGAAACATGTTGTATAAGACATCACTTGTATGGTTTCAATCATGTAACTACCTGTATAAGCAAAATGACAAAGTTTGATAGGAAAAGGTCTAGTTTCAGGAAGGACACATCCTGTATAAGACTGGTTTTGATCGATTTGACTAGTTTGATTGATTTGAAAAATGACTGATTTGAATTGGAGACATGTTGGCTCTCTTTTCTCATTGATTCAAGGTTTTTGTTTGAAATTTAGATGATGATGTTGCGCCTGAGTTGATAGTGTCTAATTTATTTTGACTAACTTGACGAACCCTAAAAGACTGATGCACCGTAGAAAACTGGACCCTTGTCATTTTCATGGTCTTTAAGGCCTTGTTTCATGATGTTTGGTCTATTTTTCTCTAATTTAATGTTGTAACATGGCTTGAACATGCATATTTAGGTACTAAAATTCAAATAATGGCATCTTGTGAAGATGTTGTGAAGTGTTGTAAAATATTTCTACACTCTTCTAGACTCTATTCATTTCAATTTACCAAAAAATAACCTTTTCATCACTAATCAAGTCTTATTTTGAAGTGTTGTAAAGTCTTGTAACAAGATTTCACACTTTTCTAGGCATAACTTCACTATTTATCCCTTTCTTATGCTTTATTTGACCCTTTTATGCTCGTATATGCCTTAATTAAGTGTATTTTTGAATGTAAGCCTGATAAACAACATTAAATACAAGATAATTCCCAACACCCATTTTCAGGTCCTAGGTGGGGCCCATTCACCATGGGTGGCAAATGAGTCCCCCTTAGCTCCAAATGCAAAATATTTTAAATTTCCTTTTGGATTTTTATTCAAAACCACTTGATGTTGTCCTGTGATGAGGTATTAATGAGTTACTAAGGCACAAGAATGTATAAATAAGTGTTTTTACATCCATTATAACCCCTATTCATTCAAGCATTCAATCTCACAACAAATTCAAGCATTCAAGCACCCTACAACATCAAATCAAGCATTAGTCAAGCATTGTGGAGCATCCATTGATACAACTTCAGATTTTCATCAACAAGAGTTTGGTAAGTTGATAGAATTTACATGTTATTTTTTTATCATTCTCTTGTATTTCATTATTTCATTAAGGGTTTGATTACCAAAGTGGGGTTTGACCAAAGAAAACCCCTATTTGCTAGCCCTCAACCATTTTTCCCCTCTTGCATGTGTTTTTGAAGACCTAGGTATGCAGATTTAACAAGCATTTAGGTGATTGAAGATTGGTCAACAAGTCAACTACGTGCTTCAAGTCAAATCAATAATATTTCAAGCTTGGAGAAGGTTTTTTGTCCATTTCCTATAGAATTGACTTTGACAACTCGACAAGTAGATATTTCCAGATCTAGTGTTGTAGAGTTGTATCCTGATTTCTCATAATTTTGGGAGAGGACTGATTCACCACTAGTGGAAAATGAGTCCCACCTTAAGATTGAAAATCTAGATTTTGTCAGATTATGGATCCTGACGGTCAGAAATTGGTTCCCGACAGTTTTTCACCATTAGCAAGACTAATTCGCCACTGTGGGTGAATGAGTCTCACTGTTGACTTTCTATAATCCTAGACAACATTCAGACCATTCTAGATTCCTTGAATATTTCCCAAGTGCACTCTAATTCAGCCTTTCTCTTTTTGTTCTGCATTCATTCATCTTTTAGTTCATTGTTTGCATATCACAGCTTGTTTTCCAGCATAGCTTAAATATTAGTTTCACATTCATAATCATTCATATAGATCACTTACTTTCATTTATTTCACTTCATTTAGCTTAGATAAAATCTTACATAACATAATTTTATTGAACACTTTATCATTTTTGGCCCTACCTCTCTCCCTTTAGGTGAAAAACCCTAGAAGAGCTAGAGAAGTGCATTGGTGCCAATAATATATGGCTCATTTTGGTGAACCAGCATTTTGAACACTTTGTATTTCTGATTTCATTCACATATTGTATCCTAGATTAAATTTGCACTAGCATTCAATTAGCATATTGTTTTGTTTTTGCATTCTAGGACTTCTCATATTGCATTAGTGAAAGCTTTGTTTAGATTTCCTTCTTGCATTGCATATCATTGAAAAAACTAAAAATATGCATTCTACATCCATAATTACATTTTGAAAAGCATTAGAATCATTTTCATTTTTTTGAAAAACACAAAAAAATATCATACTAAGACTCATTCGCCACCCTGGGCAAATCAGTCCCTCTACACTTTTTACATAACACTTTTAGACATTTTCTGGCATTTTCCTGCATTTCTGCTTTTTATAGTTATTTTTGTATTACAATTAGTAGAATTTCTATCATTTTCATTTAAAACTCCTATATTTCATTGCATTTACATTCACCCCATCTTTTGTGGTACTTATATGAGTGTTTGGTGCCCCATTGATAATACTTTAGTGAGATGAAGTTCTAGACTCATGGCCTCTCATGATAGCACTTTTTTTGTGGACCTTGGGATCTCAAGAGATTCTACTCCTAGTATCAACAATGGTGCATTAGGCATTGACAATACCACTTTTATGCCTTCACCTTTCCATCCAATGAATGTTGACACCCAAAACAACTCCCTCCTACAAGAAAAGGTCATTAATATTCATGAGGATTTTGCACATTTACAACAAGACTTCTCACTTGAAAACATTTCCACCACTGCCATACCCATGATAGAAAACCTTCATCGTTTGATTGAAAGTGATGATGGCTTGCAAGTTATGAAGAAAATTGCTGAGATTTACAATAAACATGCCTCTTCTAATACCCAATCTGCAAACATTGTTGTAATCCGAGGACCTCAATTTCATCCCCCTTCAACCATAGCATCCATACCAACTTATACCACTCTACAAGTCACCACAACTATGCACTAGGTTAGTTATGTGGAAACTTTCCAAATTCCAACTAGCATTCCTAGTTCTCATATGGCATCGCAAGTCCCTTCCACTACCTTCACCCCTCTTAGTGTTCCTTTCACTTTCCCTAATATCACATACACTCCATCACCATTTTCCCTTCCACTTCAAACCACTTACCCTAACCCTATCTTACACAACTCCTTACAACTATTTCATCCATTCAACAACAACTTTCCACCATTAGCCAAGGTCAAACCACTCCACCCACATACCATGTCCATAGTAGCCCCTTATATTTAGAAATCTTACGCACACAGATGCCACAAGGGATAGAAATTCCTTGGTTTGAGAAATATGGAGGTAAAGGAGACCTTATCAACCATATTAATGCTTATACAACTTTATGTAGTGATTTTTTCCTTGATGATAAACTCTTAGCCAAACTTTTTCCAAGGACCCTAAAAGATACTACATTAGAGTAGTTTTCCAACTTGCCCAATCATTCCATACATTCATTTGATGAACTTGTGGATTCCTTCGTAAGTCACTTCCAAGTTCATATGACCCATAAAAATACAATGGATGACCTAATGCATTGTACAAGACAAAATACCAATGAGAAAATAACTGATTTTATCTCATGATACCAGTCTTTGTATGCCCAAATCAATGTCAAGATTCCTGATGCACATCTACAAAAGATGTTTATTGAAAACTTGCACACAAAAATTTAGGATAAACTAACTATGATGAAATTCCATTCATTTATGCATTTATTACAACCTTGTGTGAATATCACAACTTTGTTTCTAGTCGTGATTCAAAATCCACTTCAAACTGAGCCAACAAGTCTGAACCACAAAACCAAAACAACACAAAAAACTTTCCCAAAACAAATAGAGCCTTTTTACAATTCAATTTTCCTCCTCAACCACAACCACAACCAACCCAACCAATTCCAAACCAGGTAGCAGCTATTAAAGTGGCGGTGGCTTATACCTATGGGGACCCAAAGAGACAATTTACTCCCTTACCTAATACCCTTCATAATACAATGAACCAATTGCTCCAGCAATACATGATCACTTTGCCACCCATTAAACCACTTGATCCCACCTAGCCATTACCACCCACCTTCAAACCTAATGCTTATTTTCATTTTCATCGCCAAAATGGACATGACACCGAACACTACAAGCGTGTAAAACACTTAGTCCAAGACCTCATTGATTCGGGCCATTTTTCCATTGCGGGTGTTAATGATCAAGGAAATAAGTTTGTTGCACCCCCTAACAAGAATTTACAAATCTTCACCAATCCTATGCCTAAACATAATATCTCATTTTTCAAGGCTAGTGAACCTTCAAACACTAATGTACTTAATGTTGATACAAATAGTAAAAAACATGATATAACTCTAATTGTTACCCAAGTTAATCTTATGGATATACTTGTGGGTGCGCTAAACATTATCCCTCGTAAGGGCCAAACCAATAAATCTCTTGATATCACTTTTTTTGCTATGGATATACTTCAAAAACTTCTTGATGGTCCTCTTTACATAGCCAGTAGAATCTATGATAAGCCCACCAATGGGATATTAATAGATCTCGCCTGTGGTGAGAATCTAATCACAGAAGAGTTTTTAGTATTACATGATCTCTATCAAGATGATTATAATAAACCAACTGCATGGATTAAGACACATACTAGTTTTACATGCCCTACGATCAGATCAATAGTGCTCCCATTATAGATAGGACCCAAAACTTCAATCGTAACATTTTCAATTATTCCACAATCAAATCAATTTCATTTGTGGCTAGGCCACCCTTGGCTTCACTCAATGAAAGTGGTCCCATCAGTGGTTCACAAGTGTTTGAAATTTCCACATGGCAATGAAATATTTACCATACACCATAGTGGCTTTAATCCATTATCCTCTAAAGGTAATTTTTCCTTAGAATCCTTTTGGCCCACACCTATGGAACCCATTACTCCCCGTAAGGACTTCTTTTTCATAGCTTATCAAAAGTTCAAAGCCAAATACATAGCTGAATTGTCTCTTCGTAGCATGTCCCTGTCAACTTCCACTCCTCCTATCATAGAAAAGACCATGCTTCAACCTGAGTCTGACATCGAACAAACCATACAACCTCATGACCAACCACCCTTAGAAATTTCCCTGCCATCATTTAAACAACCAAGTGAAAATGAAATCAATCCTATCATACCTCCTCGCATCAAACAAGTGTATAAAGCTAAAGAGAAAGTGATTGACCCTTCCTCTTCAGTTTCTTCTATTCTTCCCCCTTCGGAAACATAAGAACCTATGGTAAATCAATCTGCTCTTAGACCTCAACAAATTCAAAATAGAATTAAATGAAATTACAGTGCTAGAGAAAGTAGGCATTGTCATCATCTCCTTGCCCATCAATCTCGCATAGAAGAACATAAAGAAAATCAACCTCCGCCTTTGACAAAAATAATAGATGACCACCCTCCTCCTGATGTCTTGTGAAGATGTTGTGAAGTCTTGTAAAACATTTATACACTCTTCTAGACTCTATTCATTCCAATTCACCTAAAAATCACCTTTTCATCACTAATCAAGTCCTATTTTGAAGTGTTGTAAAGTCTTGTAACAATATTTCATGCTTTTCTAGGCATAACTTCACCATTTATCCCTTTCTTATGCTTTATTTGACCCTTTTATGCCTATATATTCCTTAATTAAGTGCATTTTTTAATGCAAGCCTGACAAACAACATTAAATACAAGATAATTCCCGACACCCATTTTTAGGTCCTAGGTGGGACCCATTCGCCATAGGTGGCGAATGAGTTTCCCTTAGCTCCAAATTCAAAATATTTTAAATTTCCTTTCAGGTTTTTATTCAAAATCACTTGATGCCAGCCTATGATGAGGTATTAATGGGTTACTAAGGCAAAAGAGTGTATGAATAAGTGTTTTTACATCCATTCTAACCCCCATTCATTCAAGCATTCAATCTCACATCACATTCAAGAACCTTACAACATCAAATCAAGCATTAGTGAAGCATTTAGAGCATCCATTGATACAACTTCAAATTTTCATCAACAAGAGTTTGGTAAGTTGATCACATTTACATGTTATTTTTTTATCATTCTCTTTCATTTCATTATTTCATTAAGGGTTTTATTACCAAATTAGGGTTTGACCAAGGCAAACCCCTATTTGTGAACCCTCGACCATTCTTCCCCTCTTGCATGTGTGTTTGCAGACCTAGGTCTACAAACACACATGCAAGAGGGGAAGAATTTAGGTGACTAAAGATTGGTCAATAAGTCAACTAGGTTCTTCAATTCAAATCAATCATATTTCAAGCTTGGAGAAATTTTTCTGCCTATTTCTTGCATAATTGACTTTGACAACCCGACAAGTAGACATTTCCAGATCTGGTGTTGCAAATTTGTCTCCTAATTTCTCATAATTTTGGGAGAGGACTGATTTTCCACTAGTGGCAAATGATTCCCACCTTAAGACTGAAAATCTAGATTTTGTTACATTCTAGATCCTAACAGTCAGAAACTGGTTCCCGATAGTTTTTCACCAATAGCAAGACTAATTTGCCACCCTGGGTGAATGAGTCCCACTGTTGACTTTTTGTAATCTGAGACAACATTTAGACTATTCCAGATTCCTCAAATAATGCCTAGGTGCACTTTGATTCAGCCTTTCTCTTTTTGTTTTGCATTCATTCATCCTTTAGTTCATGGTTTGCATATCACAATGTGTTTTCCAGCATCACTTAAATCTTAGTTTTACATTCATAATCATTCATATAGATCACTTAATTGCATTTAGTTCACTTCATTTAGCTTATATAACATCATACATAACATAATTTGAATGAACCATTTAGCATTTTTGGCCCTACCTCTCTCCTTTTAGGTGAAAAACCTTAGAAGAGCTAGAGAAGTGCCCTAGTGCCAAAAACCTATGGTTCAACTGACCTAGGGGGCCTTGGGGGCTCATCAACAGATGGCCTTACCTATGTATCAATGCACAAAGACCTCGTATTTCAACATAACACTTGACTTTGTTTCAATGACAAAGGACCAAATCATGATTTTATGTGACAACACCTAAAGGACTAACCTAATGCCTTGAGGGCACATCGACAAATGGTATTTCCTACGTCTAGTCATAGAGGCAATGTAGTTCGACAATTAAAAAGACTAACATGATTGAGTTTGACTCTGTTTTAGGATTTTTTGAAAGTTATATGATTTTTTTGGGGTTTTCACATGTTTTGATTTTTTTGGATTTTGAAGTTTTATGATTTTTTTTCTTTTTTTGAATGATTTCCAATGACAAGTGTAGAATCCAATGAAGAGGTAGGTCAAGGATATTTCCTTAGTCAGGAATAAGACCAATTGTCCAGGTTTGAGTTTTGGAGAAGATTGAAGGAAGCTTGAAGATCCTTTTTTCCATTGTTTCATTCAAAACCCTACACCTTGACAAGTTACAAAATTTCACTTATAGAATTATCCTACAGTGATCTAACAAATCTGTAGGTGGAATCAAGAATCTTATATTTGACATCAAAGGACTACAAAAACAGATCTAGAATATTCATAAAAGTATATAGATGCCCTTGGGAAGCTCTATCCTCCTATTTAGACTGTCTCCAAATTTATAGGACAAGTGCACAGAGCTCTACCTTTCTCAACTTTGCTTGCAAATTTCTATTACATTTTCTCAATTGTAGACATCTTGTATTTTCATATTAGGGCACATAGTTTAATTAGGTTAATAAAGGAAAATCAATTCCAACCATTACACAACCCTTAAAAAGATGCAAATCTAGGTCTAGTTGACTCACCTTTATGGTTGAAAGTAAATCTAATCACCTTGTTGATTTGCATCCTAATGTTCTCTCGAAAAAGGAAATTGATCCTATTGTTCTATTGCATTTAGGCTTAGGATCTCTTTTTCATCAAAACACTATGTGAAGTCATGGATCATGTTTACTATTCTCATAAGATACTCTCATAGATGGTCATGGGTTTTTTACATGATCATAGTTTGGGTGTCCATTATTTTGGTTAAACCGTTTATAGTTTTTCCTCTTTGCCTATATATTGGAGGTGTGAGATAGTGGTTTGATATCATATTTTTCAAGTGCATAGGTGCTATGAAAATGCTCTTAGAGGGAAAGTGTAGTGTGTTGGTATTGTATCTTATTTATTGAAGATTAATACATACTTTTCCTCTTTCTTTGGTGGCATTTTATTTTAAAAGGGTTTCTCCACATAAATTTCATGTTATGTATTACAACTTCATAGGTGACTAATTTTATTCTTACTCCTAATTTATTCTTCCAAATATTTTTTTATGGTGATCCAATATTAAGGAATTAAATATTAGATTAGCATACACTCCATAAAATCTTTTATTGTAGTATTTGTAGGAGAGAGTTTAGCAATTTTTTATTAGGTTAAATAATTTTCCAAATTTTCATTAGCAAAACTTGTAGCATTTCTATATCTCCATCCTATGGTTTAACCTTGCATAGATATTTTGGTGGCCAAGTTTCGTTGCTCAATATGCAGTACTATTTGCATTCCTTTCCTAATTGTAGAAGGTTCCAACACGGAAACATTATGCTTAATTTATCCATTAAATTTGTTTATGTAGAATTGTATCTGAATTGACAATCTAATATTTTTGACATTATATTCAACAATAGATCCTATTTTTTAAAATTTATTTATTAAATGAAATAGATTCCCTTCCATGGTTTCTCATTAGTGGGTTACTAAGTAATTAGTAATTTCCTTTCAATTGAGTATCTAACATTTCTTTCAATTATCCCCCAAACAAAAGACTTGATTTACTTTTGCTATGCAGGTCAAATCTCTAGAAGAGAAGTTGCGAATGGTCTCTAGTTGCGTGGGAGCTGGTAAAGATGCCAAACCAATGCACAAGGATTTGGGTGTGGATTCCACGGCCTTCTCTGCCCTCATTGCCCTTGTGTGTGGCGTTGACTAGAGATCCCTTCACAAAAGACCATAAGAAGATTCACCTTCAAATGTGCTTTGATCTGAATTGAATCAGCCTGCAAATAAGTCGCAGCCTGCCACTACAAATCATTGCTCAGGAATCTTCTTACAAAGTCTTCAAATCACACGAGCTGAGGGTGTCTATTCACCAAAAATTAGTGCAAACACAGAGATCCACAACTCATGACAAATCTACCTTCTATTCACACCAAGCCTATAATGGCAAATCATGGTTGGCTTGAGGATGCAACTCTTTCACACATAGTCTGGAGGGAAGCGGTTGTTAGGGTTGAACAATTTGCAGCTTCACCCTTCCAAAAATGTAGCCTTGGCTGAAGCCAATTAGTCTGCCAATGAAGCACAAAGCGCTCAAAATTACCTCAATGGTTGCGGGCTTGTTGGAAATATTAATCTTGAGCAACCAACAGACAGATGCATTAAATGCACTGTCAGATGAAATAAACTCAGATCTTTTTCCCCCCTGCCGTGTTTGACATTCTTGTTGTCCAGTAATTACATTCTGGCAGTAATTTATTATTGGTAGGTGAGTTCAAATTTTGAGCGGCAATTTTATGGATTAGCTGAAAAGCCAAAAGTTGCATTGAATGTATATTCTGTGCAAGTAAGCAGACATAGTTTTTCAAGGTGAGACAGAAAGAGGGAATGTTCAGCAGAACATAGCAGAAGAAGGAATGTTCAGGAGCATCTGAACAGTGAAGTTCAGGAGTATCTGCCACAACAGAAGTCAGTAAGCCTTGCGCCCGTGCGCCGGAAGCTATCCCACATGGAGCAATAGCGCAGAAGTGTCAGTGTGCTAGAAAATGCACATCTTATGTAGTATACGGGTACAAAGCATTTGCTCTGAATATTTTCATAAGTAAACAATTTTTGTATGAAATCTTTTTCTGAGTAAATAGAATATTGAAAATATTTATGTCTCCTTGTGTGTCTATCTCCTTCCTTACATACACTTTCGTTGTGCATGTTTTCATTCTGTGCCTGGCATAAAAGTTTTTTGACATGGTATCAGAGCCATAGGTTTACTGGGCAGTCAGTTTTTAAAGCCTTAGCTTTGTCCTAGGTGTGCAGAAACAGAATCTCTATTTCTGGGCATTTGTGAAAGCCTTAGATCTTATCTAGGTATTTTTAGTTTCCCCCATTTAGCAAAATGGCTAGAGGAGACAATAGGAGTTGGCAACAGCCACCTATTTTTGATGGTAGAAATTATGATGTTTGGGCAAAGAAAATAAAAATCATTTTTATTGCAAATAATTTATGGGAAATTGTTGCAAATGGGTTCACAGATGTGACTGACCCAACCGCATTTACAACATTGAGCAATGCTCAAAATAACCAGTTGAAGGAGACACGAAATAATTATGCAAAAGCCCTCAGTCTGATTGAGGCAGCCTTGACAGAGGCTATTTTTTTCTGAAAAGCAGCAGCTACTTATGCAAAAGAAGTGTGGGAAACACTTCAAACCACCTGCAAAGGATCTGAGAAAGTCAGATCAGTCAAACTCCAGCTGCAACAGAGAGAGTTTGAGACCATGCAGATAAAGGACAGCGAGTCCATTATAGATTTTCACACAAGGGCAACCACTTTGATTAACTAGCTAAGGATAAGTGGTGAAACTTTGGAAGAACAGAAGATTGTGGAGAAGATATTGAGAAGCCTTCCCACAAAGTTTGATCCAGTGGTGATTACCATTGAAGAGGCAAAAGATTTCACAACTTTGTCAGTTGATGAGTTGATGGGTTCTTTGCAAACCCATGAGTAGTGCCTTAATAGGTCTGCAACCTCCTCCCAAGAGCAAGTTTTTAATACTCAGTCGAATGCAAGAGGAAGGGGGAGAAGTAGAAAAGGCTCCAGATGTGGTAGAGGAAAATCTAGATGTGGAAATGATGGTGATGAAAGCTCAGCCCGAGCAAGCAGTCATGAGGGGGCAACCAACTCCTAAGGAGGAACAAAAATAGCAGTTCTTATCAGAAAAAGGATAATAAAAAAATGTGCAGTGCTACAACTGTCAAAGGTATGGTCACTGTGCAAGTGATTGCAGGCAACAACGTGACCAAGGGAGTCAGAATGCACATGTTGTTGACTCAAATGTGGTTGGAAATGAAAGACAGTCACAACTGTTCATTGCATGTAACCTTGCAGAATAGAGGAGTGCTGAAGTTTGGTACTTGGACAGCGGCTGCTGCAACCACATGAGTGGTAACAAAGATTTGTTTGCCTCCATTGATAGTAGCGTGAAGTCTAAAATAAAAATGGGGAACAATGAGATGGTTTCAGTCATGGGAAAAGGCATGGTATGCCTACAAACCAAGCATGGTGATGAAAGACAAATATATGATATCTTCTATGCCCCAGGATTGAAACATAACCTCTTGAGCATTAGACAGATAGTCCAAAATAGGTATAGAGTGCTGATGGAGAAAGGGGAATGCATCATCTATGATAAAGATGGAAGCAAAAGAGTTATGGCAGTGGTTCAAATAACACAGAACTGAATGTTTCCTCTCAAGATGCAAATCTCAGCACAGTCAAAAGGTCTGCAACAATTAGCCTTCAAAGTAGCCATTCAAGATATCTCCAAGCTATGGCACCTCAAGTATGGACACTTAGGTTACTCTGGTTTGAGTCTTTTATCCAAGAAAAATATGATAGATGGTTTGTCAAAAATCATAGAGCCTAATGTTAGATGTGAAGTTTGCATTTTGGGCAAGCAACATAGGCAACCTTTTAATTTAGGGAAGTCTACAAGAGCTAGAGCACCATTGGAGTTGGTGCACACTAACTCAGTAGGCCCTATGCAAAATCTATCTTTTGGCAAAAGTAGATTTTTTATGACCTTTATAGATGATTACAGCCGTAGGACATGGGTCTATTTTTTGCAGCATAAGTCTGAAGCATTTGACAAGTTTTTGTTATTTAAGGCTGAGGCTGAAAAGGAGAGTGGACACTTTATTAAGGTCCTAAGGTCAGATTGTGGAGGAGAGTATACCTCTAATCAATTTGTAAATTTCTGCAGAAAAAATGGCATCAAGAAGGAGCTCACAACTAGTTATACTCCGCAGCAAAATGGACTGGCTGAAAGGAAAAATAGGACCATTATGGAGATGGCAAAGAGCATGATGAAAGCAAAAGGACTCCCTATCGAATATTGGGGAGAGGCTGTAGCAACAACTGTTTATTTGATAAATAGAACTCCAATGAAGGCGGTCCATGATAAAATCCCTCAAGAGGCATGAACAAAACAAAAGTGGTCAGTTGAACACTTCAGAGTGTTTAGGTGTGTAGCCTATGCACACGTGCCTAAAGAAAATAGGCAAAAATTAGATGAAAAAGGTGAAAAGTGTATTTTCTTGGGCTACTGTATAGAGTCCAAAGCCTATCGGCTATATAATCCAGTCACCAAGAAGGTAATCATCAATAGGGATGTGGAGTTCCTAGAAAATGAGTCGTGGGATGGAAAATTTGACAGCAATACTGATATTTTTGTCTCCATACCCCTTAAGGATAAAGAAGCTGCAGAGCGCAGATGCGTCAAAAACTTACAAGAAGTTGACAGTTCATAAAACAGCAGCAGTAGCTCTAAAAATTCTTAGCAAAAAAGGAGCTCCAGAAACTTCCAGCAAGGAAGGAGCTCTAGAAACTTCTAGCAAGGAAGATGCTCTAGAAACTTTCAACAAAAAAGTTGCTCCAGAAACCTACAGCAACAAACTTCTTCATTAGGCCAACAACCAAGCAGCTCCAGAAATTCAGACCCCACTCTCGCCTCCCTAGTGCCAAGAAAGAATAAGAGTCTAAGGGAGATCTACCAAGGTGAAAGGTATGATGAAGCTTTTAATGAGAGTGTAAATTTCACATTATTTTTTCATAGTGATCCTATTTATTTTGAGGAGGCTGTGAAAGAACAAAAATGGTGTGAGGCCATGGATGAGGAGATAGATGCAATAAAGAGAAACAAGACATGGGAGCTCACTGATTTACCCAAAGAGAAATCAGTTATTGGTGTCAAATGGGTCTACAAGACCAAATGTAATGCCGAAAGAAGAATAGAAAGGCATAAGGCAAGATTAGTTGTCAAGGAGTACAAACAACAATTTGGGAGAGATTATGATGAGACTTTTTCCCCTGTTGCAAGGATGGAGACCGTGCGGGCAGTCATTGCAATTGCAGCCCAACACATGTGGAAGGTTTATCAAATGGATGTGAAGTTCGTCTTCCTCAATGGAGTCTTAAAAAAAGAGGTATATGTGGAGCAGCCCTTTGGATATGAAGTTCCAGGTAAAGAACATAAAATATATAGGCTAAAGAAAGCTCTTTATGGGCTGAAACAAGCTCCACGGGCATGGTACAACTGGATTGAATCATACTTGATGAGCAATGGCTTTAGCAAAAGCGATGGTGATCCCACTCTTTACATCAAGGCAACAAATGGTAAAGTTTTAATTATTGTCTTGTATGTAGATGATTTAGTATTTACTGGGGATGATGATTTTCTCATTGCTGATTTTAAAGATGCCATGAAAAGAGAGTTTGAAATGACAGATTTAGGACTCTTAAGATATTTTCTTGGCATAGAGGTCCAACAATTGGATAGTGACATCTTTATTTCACAATCAAGTTATGTCAAACAAATTTTGAAAAGATTTAGGATGTTGGACAGCAAAGCAACCCCAACCCCAACAACTACAGGTCTGAAGTTGAGTAAAGAGGACAACAACAATAATGTTAACCCAACCCTCTATAAGAACATGGTTGGAAGCCTCATGTACTTGACAAATACAAGACCAGATTTAATGTATGCGGTAAGCCTGATTTCTAGGTTCATGGAGTAACCTAAGGACACACACTGGCAAGCAGGTAAAAAGATTCTTAGGTGTGTCAATAGCACAAAAAACTATGGCATAATGTATACCGTCTCTAATGAGTTTCAGCTGGTTGGGTACACTGACAATGATTGGGCAGAAAATGTGGATGATAGAAAGAGTACATCCGGGTATATTTTTCACTTGGGTTCAGGAGCAGTTTCATGGGCTTCCAAGAAACAACTAATTGTTGCCTTATCCACAGCCGAAGTAGAATACATAGCAGTGAATGCAGCAGCATGCCAACCTGTGTGGCTAAAAAGGATCTTAGCAGATTTGAGAGAAGAACAAGAGGATGGAATAGTAATTTTCTGTGACAATGTTTCATCAATAGCCTTAACCAAAAATCTTGTGTTTCATGGAGGAAGCAAACATATTGAAATCAGGTATCATTTTATCAGAGAATTGGTTGAGAATA
The DNA here is from genome assembly GCA_007258455.2 of Sequoia sempervirens. Classification (NCBI taxonomy): domain Eukaryota; kingdom Viridiplantae; phylum Streptophyta; class Pinopsida; order Cupressales; family Cupressaceae; genus Sequoia; species Sequoia sempervirens. Next base: position 91,138 of record VDFB02221912.1, on the reverse strand, counting down.
ATGAAATTAAAATGGCATTTTGCAGGTTAGAGTAGCAGCTCTCAGATATTTTTACAAAGACTTTGTCAAAAGAACCTTTTGAGCACCTAAGATATAGGTTGGGTGTGCAGGAATGCGCCAGAAATTCAATTCTCGAAAACACAGAGAAGCACAGGTGCGCCGAAACTTCAGCAGATAGTTCCAGAATGGAGAACAAAGGCAAATAGGTTTGCGACGGAAACTTTTTACTCGTGCTCCAGAACTTTTATGGTGATGCGCCGGAAGTTTCACAGAGTGTTGAAGAACAGGTTTATGCCGGAAACTTTTCACCGGTGCTCTAGAACTTTTATGGCGATGCACCGGAAGTTTCGTAGAGTGTTGAAGAACAGGTTTGCGCTGGAAACTTTGCACCAGTGCTCCAGAACTTTTATAGCAATGCGCTAGAAGTTTCCAAGAGTGTTGAAGAACAAGAACTTTTGCGCTAGAAACTTTGCTCCGAAAGTTTTGCATCAGAAGTTTCCAAATAATGATGAAGAGCAGAAAGACTCAAGATTAAGAGGGAGTGTTGGAAATATTAATCTTGAGCAACCAACGGACAGATGCATTAAATGCACTGTCAGATGAAATCAACTCAGATCTTTTTCCCCCCTACCTTGTCTTACATTCTTGCTGTCCAGTAATTACATTCTGGCAGTAATTTATTATTGGTAGGTGAGTTCAAATTTTGAGTGGTAATTTTGTGGATTAGCTGAAAAGCCAAAAGTTGCATTGAATGTATATTCTGTGCAAGTAGACAGAGTTTTTCTGGGTGAGACAAAAAGAGGGAATGTTCAGCAGAACATAGCAAAAGAAGGAATGTTCAGGAGCATCTGAACAGTGAAGTTCAGGAGTATCTACCACAACAGAAGTCAGTAAGCCTTGTGCCCGTGCGCCAGAAGCTATCCCACACAGAGTAGCAGTGTAGAAGCGTCAGTGCACTGGAAAACGCACAGTTTCTGTAGTATACGGGTACAGAGCATTTGCTCTGAATATTTTCATAAGTAAACAATTTTTGTATGAAATATTTTTCTGAGTAAATAGAATATTAAAAATATTTATGTCTCCTTGTGTGTCTGTCTCCTTCCTTACATACACTTCCATTGTGCATGTTTTCATTCTTTTCCTGGCATAAAAGTTTTTTGACAGGGCTACAGTTGAACACCTCAATTCTGAGGGGTGTGTGGCCTGCAATATAAGAATTCCCACCTCCAAAGTGCCTCCAAATTGTTGCAGAAGTCGTCTAGAGCAGAGTAATTTTTCACCGTGATGAACAGGGGGTTGTGAATGGGCAACATCCCAATGGATGGGCAAACCACAAATTGCAAACTTTGCAGCCGTGATGTGAACGGGTAGAGAGCAAATGCGCTCTCCCACGGTTTTGCTCAGATTGGGGGCTTAACTAGTTTCGAGGAAGTTATTAACAAACAATAATGAAACTAGACAAATACAATCAGATTTGTTCACCTTATGACTTGAAATTACCTCCTCTTGTTTTGATACCATATTAGAATTAGGAGACTCTAGGAGATAAATGAGAAGCATAATGAACAACAATGCATAGATTGTATTTAGTTCATTCAAGTTACATCGAGTACAAGATCTTACATATATAGGTAAGGATGAGGCAATGGATTGACAAGTGTCTCAAGATGTGGCACAAAAGAGTAGACAGTGTCGTATAGGTGTCAACCTTCGGAACACTTGGAGTGTACAAAACAACAACCTATATGACGAAGTTATCAACCTTGTGTGCCAAGTGTTGAGTGACCTTTGAGGTGTGATGTAAATTGTTCCAACCTCACATGAAGTTTACCAAATAACTTGGTAACCTCTAGAGGCTTAAAGGTTGCACATTTGGTTAGACAAGATGTTGGCTAACCTCATCAACCTAAGTACACTTAAGTATAGTGAAGAGATTAAATATTCACACTAACAACAAGTGATTAACCTAAGTACACTTAGAAAGATAATCAAGGGCATAACAACATTGGGTATGATCATGGCCAAAAATTCATGTTAAATTTGTTTACTTTTAATCTAATAAGGCAAAGATCCAACACATAATTCCAAGCAATTTGATTGACAAAGAAGCATCGTTCCTAGATTTGACAATAGACAAATTCTAAAATCTTATCCATTTGACATCACTTTTTGGTTATCAAGCTAAGTGTCATCCTCCCTCCTATTCAATTTTTAAAATACATTTTCTAATTAGAGACGATATATTTCCATAATCCAATATTAATGTATGTTAATGTATTGAAATACTTTTGAAAAAAAAATGTGTAAATTTTTTTTAATCAGACATATCAAATCACACTCTCTACCTAATTCATTTTTATGTAGATTTTTTTTTTTTAATATTCTCTTCCCAAATAATTGTACTTATTCCATTAATTTAATTTAATCAACCTAATCCTTTCTCGAAATATTGTTTTCCTTTTCAAAAGCATGTGAGGCGCTGGTTACCTCGAGTTAAAGCATTAATATCGATTTCAATATCAATCATACTAATTCATGATCGCTACCTAAAATATAAACAATTGGCAAGGCCAACATCCTCTCTGCCACCAGAAATGTTACGTAGACAAATTAATTGCACAAGTTACACAAACTTGGCAAATGATGAAAACAATGTGGGGGTTCTCAACGGTTGTGTTGAGTGGTGTCCTCCCTCTCGACGTCTTCATACATGATTCTAACAATTCCAAAAGCATAATTTAACCTAACTGAATCGAAATATCATCCAAGTAAAATTGAAAAGTTCGTTCTGGAATTTATGCACAGGTATTGTTCTGGTGGCTTTCTCCTCTTCTTTGTTGGAAGACATATATTCTTTTAAATGATTCTAGAAAAATTCATTATCAATTATTCACTTCCAACAATTCATGATCGTGAAAAATTTACGACAACAATTCATCTTTCTGAATATTCATCCCATATACAATTAGAAAATTAATTGTGGTGAATTTTCTACGTGATGAATTGTTGGTGATGAATTTTCCTAAAGATGAATTAGAAGTAAATTAATAGAAATGAATTGCTGATGGTGAGTTTACTGAAAGCCCCCTCTAAATATACCGTTAGGATTTCCATTCCTTTTCTTCAGTTTCCTTTTTAACTAAACAACTCGACCAACGAGCTCATTAATTCACTCTGAAGGCGTGGCATTCTGGGGCCTAAGAAATTAAAAACAAGTTCGCGTCCAAATCAATTGACAAATCATTAGCGCATAATGGTGGGAGTAGCGGACATGCTACTCCCACGTTATGTGCATAATGGTGGGCAATCTTTCCACCGTCCTGCATAAAAGTGGAGCCCTCGCAGAGGTCAATGTTGTGCGAGGATAGGTTATATAGATCAACTTCACTCCCTCACAATTCACATTTCAAATCATTTGAACTGCGAAATCTAGTAGTGAAGGAAAGACGGTCACAATGTTTGTGCATTTCTTATTCGGCATCTTCGGTTTGTATACTCTCCTCTCTTCATGTCTATTCACCTGCTTAGCAACCGATCGTCGGCCATTTGGATTCTCATTTATTTGTGTACTGCTTGTGTAGGAAATATCACTGGACTTACTCTGTTTTTGGTGCCCCTGTAAGTTATGCCGAAGCCTTAGCTGTTAAGTTTTTTATTCCTCCTTTTCAGTTCATCAATGCAGATCACTCATCATTTTTTTTGTTTTTGGCTGCAGGATTACGTTCTGGAAGATTTTAAAGATGAAATCAACGGATCAGTTTTCTGGGATTCCGTATGTTTCTACGCTTTTGAATTGCTTGCTGTCTGCATGGTATGGCCTGCCATTTATATCGCCTAACAACATCCTTGTGAGTACAATCAATGGAACCGGATCTGTCATCGAATTGTGCTACGTTATTGTCTTTCTGTTCTATATCAGGGACAATAAATACAGGGTAAGTTTTCATTAAGCCACAATTTTATCCCCTTTCATGAATTTTTGAAGTTTGTCGGCGTAGGTTATTGAGATTATTTTGATGAAATAGGCGAAAATATTCGGACTTCTGGTGATTGTGTTGACGGTGTTTGGAATAATCGCTGCGGTTTCCTTTTTTGCACTGCACGGAAATGCAAGAAAGTTGTTATGTGGTTTCGCTGCCGCCTTCTTCTCTATCTGTATGTATGCATCTCCGCTCTCCATTATGGTAAGACCTCCCATTTCCTGTCAAAAGTGCCATATTTAGTAGCATCGCTGTCCATACAGTAAAGTTGATTGATACATATAGCTGTATTGCAAATTATAGATTCATTGCATTCTGTACATAGTGCATTATTTTGAAATCAAACGAATTTCAACCTGCAAATATCTGACATGTGTAAAAGCATCGGTTGGGGAGACCACTCATGTCTCTGTCATATGTTTGGACCATTCTACAGAGATTGAATTTGTCTCTAATGGTGTTTTTGCAGAGGATGGTGATTAAGACGAAGAGCGTGAAGTATATGCCTTTCTTTCTGTCATTATTTGTATTTCTGTGCGGGACATCGTGGTTTGTGTTTGGGCTTACCGGCGGCGATCTATTCGTAGCAGTAAGTGATATAATTTTATGTGTGGCTTGAGTAGGTATTAGAAATTGGTTTGGTATTAAATTGGTTGGTGTTTGACAGGTGCCGAATGGAGTTGGAAGTGTACTGGGAGCGATGCAGCTGATTTTGTACGCCATTTATAAAGACTGGAAGAGCATTGGCAAGAAATCAACATCGAGTCCTGCAGAGGGAAAGCAAGTCGGTGAAAGTGAAATGGAAATGGAAATGGGTTACCCTCGCCCCAACGGCATTGCTGCCAAAGGAAATGCCATTCAAAGTGAAAATAAGATGAACGGTGTTTGAATGCAGCTGACAAACGGAAAGCGACCTAAAGTGGTTGCACTGTCATTGTTCTCTCTCTGTCTGTACAGATGTATTTTCTCGATTATCGTTTGAATATAAAATAACCGAATTTTGATTTCATTTAGCAGGTTCTTTAACAGTATTAAATGCATGTTGCCAGAATAAGGTTGCATATTTCGAGCAAGTATTTAAAACATACACAGGAGATAAGCATCATAGAAAGCGAATTGCCACGAAAATCAAAACGCAATGAGCAAAATTTTAAAAAGTAGAGAAACAAAAGATAAAACTGAATTAGTCGAGTTTATGGGATGAATAAAAGAGTAACAAGTTAAATAAGTGACACAGTGTGTCGTGTTTCTGTGTGTTGTGTTCTTGTCTTCTAGTGAATTATTTTTTAGAGTTTTGTATTAAATGGAGGAAAGAAAATTGAATAGTTAAATATTAATATATTTTTGTTTTGAATATAATTAAATAATTTGTTATAGTAATTAGTAAAATTAATAGATGAACATTGTGCATGATAAAAGTATTTACCAATACTAAATATTTTAGTAAATAAGTGGTTGGTATGTGTAAAGATGTTCTAAAAAATACCAATTTTCTTGTGAATCTAAATTAAATTATTACTAGTTATTTAGGAAAACAATTGATTACAAACTATTTTGTAATTTGATTAACACTAATAAGTTTAACTATTTGGAAAGGCTTAAAAGTCAATTTGCTTTGCAAATTGTTAGAGTGTTATATTGAATGCATAAATGAAGAAATAATGGAATTGGAAAGAATATTATTTGAGAAGTAAAGTGTAGATGGTGGAGGTTTGTAGTGAATTTTTGTGTGCCTATTAAAGAATATGAATAAATTTTTGTACAAAAGTATATAGTAAACATATTTATTTGTAAAGATAATAATGTTTTGAGTGGAAATGGAATATATAAAAGATGAAAATATTAGTGATAAGTCTAAAGTTTGAAAGCATTATGGAAAATGAACATATTAAAAATATAAAGGTATTTTAAATTATAATTTTTTTTAATATTTGTAGTCTAAATTCATTTAGACTTTCTAAAAGTGTTTTTGAATGATTTATTATTGAAGATATGTAAAATAAATGTATAAGTAATTGATTAGTAATTGAGAAGCATTTGAGGAAATGAAGGAATTTAAAATATAAAAGTATTTTGTTTTGTTTAAAATAGTAAACATATAAAATGTAATTAATATCAACAAGTTAAAATTTGAGTAGTATAATGTTTTTAATTAGTATATTTATTATGTTCAATTGATTGTAATATTTTTAAATTTTTGAGGCATGTGTTTTTTTGTTGTATTTGTAAACTAAATTCATTTAGACTATTTTATTTGTCAACATAGAGAGTGTTTAGAATGGGTCTGTAAGACATGTAAGAGGTGTGTGGCATAGGAAAGCAAAGGAAGGAATTCTCATTTACACTTGTTTACCATTGACCGACTATAAGGTATTGGAATTGCTACATACCACTAGCTTGAGCATATCAAGTTTGTGAAGGAACCTATGAATGTTGTTTCCCTTCTTCAATGCATCAAAACAGAAGAATGTAATGAATTTTTGCAAGTATCTAGTCATGGAATCCAAATATTAGAGGCTCTACTATTAGGCTAATGCTTATGAGAGCAATGAAGCCATAGTTAATGCATTGTAAGATTTTACAATAAACAAGATTTTAAAAAATATTAGATTATATGGCAACAATATACTAGTATTGTAATCCATCAATCAAGGGACACATGTAACACATTTGTGATTCTCATCATTGGTGGGATCAGTTCACATTGACAATGTGTGGAGCATAGCAAAGCATACATAAGAAATCGTTCAGTATTCACACACTACAAGGTATTGGGATTTCTTTATGCCACTAGCAAAATAGATAAATAATGCTTTTAAAATATCAAAATATGTTCATAAATGCCAAGTATATAATGCTCTAATATTTTTGTAATTTACTGAAAGTAAAATCAACAGTAGACTTGTTACAAGATCATCAAATTTCAGTGGCCAAGGAAGTATTAGAAATGATAATGCTATAAATTGTATCAGCTTGCCATCATGCACTTCATGTGCATTGCTTTTTGATGAAAGTAGTCTACTATTGCCATTGTACAACAGGTAGGTGTACTTTATGTATGTTTGCAAGTATTTAATAACTTAAGTACTTGTAAATATGTACTTGTTAGTTTGCAAAAATCTTTTAAATGATAATACTAATTTTCTTTTGAATATAAATTAAATTATTACTAATTATTTAGGAAGAAATGTTACAAGTTGATAATTTATGTAAATATGTACAAATTCTAGTTTACATGAATAAATGATTTTAACTAGTTTTTTTATAACGACAAATTGAAATAGTATTGATAAATAATTTTCCTAGATAAATTATTTTGTAGTAATCAGAAAGTACCTATGAACCCTTCATAACATCTAGCATGCATGGTGCAAAAGATGTTGGTCAAACCATTGTGTTTTCCCTAAAAGACTTGTACTTATGAAGTATGGGAAACAAACACCTGACTAGAGAATTCATGGAAAAAAAGGGGCATTGAGGGTAGTGGTTTGGAGCATTTGGAATACCTCATGTGTGTAAATGATGAACAACTGTAGATGGGAATAGTATTGTATGCGTCAGTACAATGCATAGGTTCTAGTTGTTGGATGTGTGCATATATAGTGAAAATGACAAGTGTGTTACTTGTATAAACAAATGTTGAGGCAAAAAGAAATGTTTTAATATTGAAAAGGTAGAGGACATTTTCTTAACAAGATTCCAATTTTGGAGGATGCAATAGAGGTGAGTTGTTATTGGATTGTGAAGTATTAGAAATTGAATCCAAAATAACTTAGAGTATTTGGTAAAACCTAATCCAAAAGTTTATGGAGGGAGAGAATATGTGAAAAAGTAATTGGCGTGGGGAATATCCTTGTAAGTGTGAATGCATTAACTGCATTTTGTTAACATTGTCCTTGCAATAGAAACCATTTTTTACGATTGGAGTGGAGACAAAGATCTATAGAGATGCAAAGACATGTGGTTATTGAAGCAGAAAGTCGAAGGTTAGAGTACGAGATGTTTTGTAGATTTTTTTGGAAGGAATTTTGATTGTTGAAATGTGTGTTAAAACTATACAAATTGTTTGATTTTGTCCTTTTTTTTCGAGGGTAAAAATGTGGTAGTCAAACTCTACGTGGAACCATATGCAAAAATGCAAGAAATAGGTAAAAAAACCCAAAATATTTTCAATAAATTATAATGAAATGAGAACAAGTATAAAAAAAACCTAGTAGTTTCCTAATATTTCATGAATTAGCTATGCGGTCATTGAATGTGTAGTGAGAGAGAGATATCAAGTTTTAAAGATACACAACCAAGTCATTCAACAACAGTGCAATTTTTCAAAATAACGAATATGCAAAAGTGCAACCAAGAGCTAAAAAATCCATAATGTTTTTACCAAATGAGATTAAGCACAAACAAAAGCCAACAGTCATCTAAGATTTAATGAATTAAGTATGCCTCTAGCAATATGCGACAAAGAAGCTTAAATAGAACTAAATCAAGTATCAACTTAATCTTTCATGTGTCAAATATATGATTTATCTCTCTGTGTATTGCATACAACAGTTCTGCCATTCCTTTTTGTAGAAGAAAATAAGCAAATTAGAAACAAATTATAAGATTTATGAAATAAATTTCATTGGCCATTTAAGTATGGAAAATTCAAATGCAATACATGCAATAAAAACTTGCACATAAGAAAGTAAACTATTGTGTAGCACATAAAGGGAAAAGATTTCAACTACAAACAAAAACACCATAAAGTTTAAAGTCAGAGAACATGAGATATATTTATGTAGAGAAAAGAGCTAGTGTGAAAAGCATGAGAAAAAATAATTGTGCAAAATTGTGGCAACTTTGCTAGCAAAATAAGACATTCTGAAGGGAAAAAGAACTATGCAATGGATTTTTGCAAACAATCAGTCATTAAATATAAATTTTCTAGGTTTTGCTAAATTAAGATAGTGCCTATCAAAGCAATCAAGCCATTGTTAATGCATTGTAAATCTCTACAGTGGAGTGGATCCAAAACAATATTGCTCTATATAGCAACAACAAACTAGTATTCTAATCCGTCAATAAAAAGACAAATTGTTCCAAGTCTATATTTTGACATGTTCGCACGTAACAATCTTTGCATTTTTACCATGCGTGCACTCATTTAACATTTACAAGGTGTGTAGTAGAGAAAATCATGCACAAGTATTTCCATTTGCAATTGTTCACAATTTACATAGTACAAGGTATTAGTTAATTCATGAAATCTTAGGTTAACCCATGTGAAGTCTTAAGCGAATGATGGGTTTCTTTTTTCCTATTCTTGTTTATTTATCATTTGTTGGAAAGTTTGTTAGTAGTTAGCCTTTTGCATGCTCGTTATTCTATAAAATTCGACTACAAATGAATGGATTTGTTGTGTCTTTATGATACCTGATAACTAGAAGTATTGCTTGGTGTCCTTATATCCCAACAATAGGAAAAAGGATTCAAAAATATTTTAAACTATACAATGTCAGTGGCAAAGCGACTATTTGAAAAGAAAGTGCAATCGATGCAATAGTAAACCTCCCATTCAATAGAAAAATGAACATAGTATATGGCATATAATACACTATTCATAAACATGAACCATAGAAAGATGAATCAAATTTGCGATAGAATAGACCAACATGATTTTTTTGTGAGCATTCCCCATTTTCCATTGTAACAGCAACCAAGTATCATAAAACCAAGAACAAGGAACAAAGCTAAAAATACACAAGCTTTTAAACAAACAACAAGCAAACAACAATAAGCACAAATAAAACCTAGTACTCGTGCCAGATTTCATGAATTAACCATGCACTCACTAATTTTTTACTCATCAATCCTTTAGCACATCTCGCATAGTTTGCTTTCCAGGATTTTTTGATACAGTGCTATCCACTCAAGCAATAAACACATAATTAATGCATTCACTTGTTCGATATCCCCTATCATGCATGTGTAATCCACTATACCCATTTGCACCATTACTCCTTGTTACAACAATAAGAAATACATCTAGTTATCAAGTGTCAAAAACAAACACTCAAGCTATTCCCCATCAATGCACTTTTGAAAAATAACAAACATGCAAAAGCGCAATCGACAATTAAATTCCAAGTATATAATGTTCCATATTTTTCATAATTTATTGAAACAAAAATCAATAGTAAACCTATTACAAGACAATCAAATTTCATTGGGAAAGCAAGTATTACAAATGTAAATGTTAAAATTAATAATTGGATGCAAATTGTGTCAACCTTAGTGCTATTATTGACTTTATTTTCATGCAATTTTTCTCAAAGGCAAGTGATTGTTGCGATCAATGAAGTTTAGTGTTGCAATAGAATAATGTACATTGGAGATCGCATGCTTGTTAATAAATCTACATGCAATGCATTAAATTCCAATGAGTGTACTACTCATTTTTTTTAAGTAAATAAGTAGGATAGAGCTCTATGTATTTTGGAAAATATTTAATAGATAATAGTTAAGAAAGCTAATAGCATACTTAATAAAAAGTAACAAAGCTCGAGTAAACTGATGGAAATAAAATGTAGGAAATGCAGTTGTGAACATGGTGCATAGTAAAAACATGTAATAGTTGGGTAAGTGCACCAAGATGGCTCCCAAAAAGGGGGCTTAAGTGGCCACTTTTTTTCTAAAATTAGGATATCTGACCTTGGACGTGAAATTGAGGATACCTACACTCTAAATTTTTAGATGGAACAAAAAAAAGGATCGAAGTCCTCTGAGTCTACTTTCTAAACTACTAATTTATTTTGAAAATGGTTGAGATTAAGGGGTTCAAAAGAGGGATGTACACAAATTATTGTTGTTTTTGTCAAAAAAACATAACATAGCAACTCTTGTACGACCCTATCACAGCGAAATTTTTTGTAATATTTTTAAAATCGCTATGATCAGAATTTATCTAACAGTATCTAGTTGATGCATGATTTTTTTGATAATTTTTTAAAGAATATTTGATTTTTTACTAATTTTCTAAGTGGGCACTTCCTAAAAAGTAGAATTTTGGTTGTGCTCCCCCTACAAAATTTGGAAAGTAATAGATTTTATTTTTATTTAATTTTTTTACAATTTTTAAAATGGAGTCTAGTTTCTAGAAATGTAATTTATTTGAAATTTTGATGAACAGTTAATTTATAATGCAAAAAACACCAAACACTACTTTTTGACAAAAAATAGACATACAAACAAAAGAATTTATGGATGAAAGGCTTAACATTGTCAAAAAGTAAAAAAAAATACATCGTTGGAAAGCTAAGAGAGAACTTAACATCACCCATGTGTTCAATTTTGTTGATATTCCAAACCAGCTGCAATCTTGATGGTGAGCACGAACCCGATTATGTGAAAAATTGTAGAATTTGAAAAAACACATCTCTGGTTGTTGGGAATTCCCTCCAACCCTCTGTGTTGGTATTCCAAGGAAAATACCAAAGCTAAGGCTCGGGGATTCCCAAAGCAAAATATAACACGAGCGCGTTATAACGCGCTCACGTTATGTGTTAGTTTTGACATTTTTTTTCTTCTCTGGGGAACATGTCTAGCAACACATACTGTGCTCACATTATGTCTTCCTTTAATTAAATGCCACTTTATTGAATGTTTGTTGATATGTTTGTATGTATATGTATTCTGGTGTTTCATGTATGTATGTATGCTTGTGGGAGGGAGTGGAGG